>SZWC01005983.1:13977-26477 GCA_023375785.1 Penium margaritaceum
TCTCTCTCTCTCTCTCTCTCTCTCTCTCTCCCTCTCTCTCTCTCTCTCTCTCTCTCTCTCTTTCTCTCTTTCTCTCTCTCTCTCCCCTCAGCAATAGATATTGCATAGATAACTTACACTGTTAACAAATAATCACAATATCTCTCTTGTTTGTTTTACAAAAGCAAGATTTTTATTGTATACTACATCAACATTTGTTGTGGACCTTTGACTATCATTGCATGTTTTGATTCTTGTTTTAATATTTTTCCTTTTATTCAACTTTGTACTAACCAAACTATTTAGCCTTATATGGCACACACCTATAAATAATGTGTTGGCAAGCAAGATGGCAATTACTTAATGACAGAAAGCTTCACAATTGTATAAACCCGTTGTTTGAAACGTTTGGTGTAGAATCTGCTTCAGTTTTGTTTTCAAGACCCCCATAACACAAGAGAAAGTGTATGTGGGCATGTGTGCTCATTTTTCATCAAAACATCATCTTATTTTAAATGTAGTGTTTCGTTTTTTGCATCTTTTTCTTTCATTTTTGTGATCCTCTCCTCATTATCATATGGTTGCTTTGAAGGGTGTTGCACTCAAAGAAACCTTCAACGATAAAAAGGTAATCCTTATTGTCTTTAGCCATCAGTTGCATACAACAACCAACACACTTATTCCCATTGAGAAGTCTTTAAGAGGATTCCAAGGACTCAACTTACAAGACCGGCAAGCAATGACACTTAAAAATGTATCATCATAAAATGTTTTGCTAATGGTCAGGCGTCAAGGACTACCACCCTTAGCTATTGTTGAATGTTGTACCTATGGACAAACCGCATAACAAGAGCGTGCAATGCTCATCATACACAAAACATAGCATTTTATATAGCTTCAAAAATAGGATACAATTTGTACATGACTGCGTTCATATCAAAGTTAAATCATGAGGAAGCTACAAAACCATTCAAATACACTCTTCCCATAGTCAATGGAGAGAGTATAGAGATGGGTGTTATAAAATCCCTTTGAAGGAGAATACTCAAAGCACACATTGGAACACCAGTGAATAAAATGGCCTCCATTTACCATACAACCTTGTTTGAGCTCCATGAACAACTTGTTTACACTAAGTTTCAGCCAAATCACTCGGTTTGCAACATTCAATGTGTACATCCATGTGCATATGGTCGCCCACATCCTTTCAACTTTCCTACTTTGTCATCCATGTTTTCTCTCATCAACTGAGCCCATATTTCCTTCTCCACTCTCTTTTGCAGATTCATAAGTTCAAAGGATGGGGGTAGTTCCACTTTCATAACGGCGCATCACAGAACGCTTACAACGAACAGCAACATATTGAAAATTACAACTCAACCATCTCATGCGGGGTATATTACCTTATTACTCCCCTTGGTGATCACTAATACTGTGTTTCCAAGGTGCCAATGCATGACCAACATCCACCACCATCAAATCCACCAATTACAGCTGTTGTCAAAAGCTCATGGGACACAGACAAAGATGGCATCCTTGTCAACAGCTTCATGAAACTATTCCTATATTGTGCATCCTTTGTGGCTTCCTCATCAAGTTGAATGATCATATGTGGCTCAAATCAAGCATTGGCTTTGCGATGAGGGAAGAATTGATGCTCATGTGGATCTCTCTTGCGTGAAAAATCTCATCAGCACATGGAAAATGGTGCATGCCATTGGTGCACAAAGTTGTAAACTATTGAAATTGATACAAATGAGTTTTAAGATGTCCAATGGTGCATGAGTGGACATCAAGAAGACCCACATTGAACTTCGGAAGATGGAGGGTGAGTGCTTCTTATGGTACAAGCCAAGTTATCAAGCTAGGATAAAACACTTATGATTTAGATTCTACATCATAGCAGGTTGTAACTTTCGATGATGAATGCGGGATAATGGAGATCCTACCAAGGGAGTGAAGTGTAAAAGCGGAGATAAACCATAGTTCCAAAGGCATGAAAATCATTAAATCTTCTAGTAAGGTTCATTGTGTAGTCAAATATGAATGGCAAAAAACTGCTTATGCACATGCAATGAGAATCATCGACAACATGGCGGACATGAAACTCAAATGCAAGCTTTTTGCCTTTATGTTAGAGGGGTGTAGCAAGGGTCAGGTTCCTTGCTCGTAGGACAGTTGTGCTTGTAGAGGAATTACGAATAAAGTTGAAACAAGGAACTAGGAGAAAAATGGATGTAATGACTGTATTTGATCACAACAATAATACGAGAAATTGTACAACAAACAAAGCTCAGGCGAAGCAACTCTTGTGCACCTAGTTGTTGCCTCAATGCCATGGTCTCTTGCTCCATAGCTTGGCGTGTAGCTGCTTCTTGCTGCACCAAGCGCTTTCCTTCATCCGCCAAGTGTTACGCTTCTTCCGCATTATGTTGTGCCTCCTTTGCCACATGGCAATCCTCATCTTACCCAATGCGCAAACCATGCTCGCCAGAAATTTCATCGAGAGTTGGAGATTCTGCACCTGAATTATCTATCTCCATGTTGCTCATGTGATCCATGTTGCCTCCAACGTTTGTTGGCAGGATCCCACCTAAGGCACTAGAAAACTTCAGTTGCTCACTCGCGTAGGCAACAAGATTTCACAGCTCCTCCAGATCACACCAAGGTAAGACTCACACTGTAGATGCTGTCGGTATTAACCTTGCTATAATACCATGTTGATGTTAATGGGGTGTAGCAAGTGCTAGGTTCCTTGCTCCGTGGACCGTTGTGCTTGGAGGGCAGCTACAGATAGAGTGAGAAGCTAGAAATGGGAGAATGTTTGGAGTGAATGATTGTACATGATCAAAACTATAGAACAAGCAACAGTACAACAAACACAACTCAGTTAGAGACTAACTCTAGACTCTCACGCCTCTATATAGCTCTGGGCCCACAGGTGGCCAACATCTAGGAAGATAGCTCTAGCAAGTAGCTTGAGTCTTGCACGTAGTCTAGCCAATTCTTCTAGGTAATCGAGCCTTTAGGTAGTCAAGGGACTCCTCCTACCTAGGCTAGCAGAGTATTGCCAGGCTAACTATGGTCTTGAGAAGATTTTCTGTAGAGTCTTTGCCTTAGGCGATGTCAGGAACTTGTGGAGTCTGCTTTGGTTGAATGCAGGTGGAAAGGATGGTGATGAATAAGTTGTTGAGTGAAGACAGCGAGGCTGGCCACCTTTATTGCAGGTTGTAGGCAAGTTGATAGCTGTCCAGGCAGATGGAAATTTCTGACTATAGGTGAGAACAGTCCTAGTCTTGAAATCTTCCTCTAGACCCTAACCCCTTCATAAGCTCTTTTTGCTGAATCGTGCATGGCTGTGCTCATGCACAACGGAACCCACTTATGGCTTTGCATGTGGGAGATGACTCCTGAATGCATGAAGTGATGAAGTGTTGTTTTTGGCATGCATGTGCTAAGAGAAAGTAGTCCCCAATCTTTGCCTTGCATGCTACTTCTACGTCTTGCTGATGCAACAGGCTATGCAAGGCGTTCCACACTACCTTGTTTTGTGTAGCCCCACTATGAATGAACGTAGCTCAAATCCTTGCAATGCGTAAGCACATTGCACAATTGCTGAATGGTCTCTGTAAGCACGCATGCGCTTCCCTGCTATGCATGCAGCACACAATATTTTACAACTACAGGGTCCTTTGCACCTAGATGCAAGAAATAACTATGGCATTAAAAAGCGGAGAAAATCTTCGCCATTGAACCCAAGGCTTTTTGAGAAAATATCCCTAACTTCTTGTAGGCTCCTCCGATTCCCAAACCAGCTAAGCCAGCTTGACCCAAAAAATATGCATAGTAATCTTCACTTGTAAAACTCCCCCTCGATTGGTGCGCCGAAGAGTTTTACTAGTTGTTGGTATAGATATTGGTAACGTCAGGTGTTTCATGAAGGGTTTTCAATCTTGGAAGAGATTTCTCCTACTTCCTTGATGTCAAAAAATTTTAGAGGAGGCTTTTCCTTGCTCTCAAACTTGAGCTTATCCTCGACTGCAACAACCGGGGCTCCTTGTGGGTGTTTTTTAAAACTGCAAGATTGCTGCTAGGATTTTCCTATTATCCCGGCCCAAAAAACAAAATGACAAGTGGCCTCTCAAGTTGAATTGCATTAATTTCCATGACTTCTACTCCAAGAAAACGGTAAGGGGCGTTTTCAACGCATGCATCTGTATGGAGGGACGCTCCCGTTGACTTGCCCTTTGCTTGAAAGTTTCACAGCTTCTTTCCAAAGGGTGGAGAAATTGTAGGAAGAAGAGAAAAGAGTATTCTCCTCTCCCTATCACGTCCAACAGTTGTTGCGGAGGTATAAATGGCAGTTGTAGTATTGTTGTCACCATTTTTGCCCTCGCTCATGCAAAGTGGACGCTGCATTGCCTCATCCAAGATCTGCGCGATTTTGACTGCTAGAACTAGATTCGGGGTCACGACACTCGTTTGTTGCACGCTTGGAGTCATCACCACTTCTGCAAAGAATTATGCGGAGTGAGCTGTGACCCCCTCCTCTCGCCGTTCGTCCATTCCCTCCTGTCGCTTTGTCCTTTTTCCTTAGCTCCCTTGCCAGGTTCCGTGTCGTAGTGGAGGGCGGTTGTGGAGGGCAAAGAGGAGTCGCAAGCTCGCTCGCCCACCCTTTGGCAGGCGACTTTACTAGTTTTTCTGCCTCCTTTTTGGCAAGCTTTCTTTGTTGCCCTCCACTCCTCGCTCCTTGCCCCGACAGTAGGAAGCTTTGTTGCCAAGCCTGCCGTCCTAGCGGGCCTGCAACTTGCTATCTAACGTGCCCCTCTCGCAACCCTCCCCCCACATTCTTCGCAGCTACTCTGCTGCGTTCCCTTGATTTGCACCCTGCCGTTGCAGCAAGCTATTGCGACAAGCAACCCTGCTTCAGTGCTGCTCTCGTAGCTCACTACAGCCGCTTCTCGCTCTCGAAAAAATCAGTTGCGCGTACCTTTTTCAGCTTCTGAATGTGAGTCCGCGCTACACCACATATATGTTTTACTGAGGACTAAACCAGATCCATAGAGTAAATTGACCGTTGCGCATTTGATGACTAATGTAGGTCTCCTAAGCTAACAGTGGACTGAAGTAGGTCTCCCAAACCGTTATCCTTCCAGAAGCAGAAACAACCACACGTGTCACGAAGCAGGGGTCTTGATAGCGCATCTTACTGAGGCAAGGTTGGCTCAAACGCTTTGCATGTCTTTGTCAAAGAGAATGTGAGAGGATCTTTCAGAGTTAAGAGGACTCTATCCGTAACAAGGGGATATTTTGGTGTTGATGAACTTACTTGACGACTCAAGATTTCCGCTACATGCTCCACAAAACGTTTCCCGTGCACCATGGGGCACAAACCTCCGTCTTTCCGTGTGCATGGATCATCGATGGCTTTGGTGCGCATGTTCAATTTTCGCGTGTCTTCTAGGTCGCTCTTCTTCAAAAGATACTGCAAATGGACACTACGCGTACGTCCACATTCCTCCATACATCTCTCAAAAATGTCCTTCCGGACACTTTTGGTGAAGAAGTTTGCATCTTGCATTTTTCCTAGAACGTGCTTCCTATATGATCGTGTGGCCAATCACCTTTGAGAAAATCTAATGGCCGCAGATGTCAATGTGCTTTGTCTGGCCGTGGAAATTTGTAGAGTTTGTGAGGTCAATGGCTGATTTTTTGTCGACGAAAACAATGGTTGGACCATGTTGAGGAAAACCGATGTCCTTAGGGAGGTTCCTTAGGTAGGTAACCTCCTGAGTTGCTGTTGTCGCCCTGACATACTCAACATCTGCCCAACTATGTATGATGATGTTGTGTCTCCTGCTTGACCACAAAACAGCTATCCTGGCAAGGAGACAGACAAATCATGTGGTGATACGGCGTCCCATCCTTTATACCAACAAATCTACACCCACATAACAGCTCTGCTCCAATTCATCTGACGAGCCAAAGACCAACCCTGTGTCACCCGTAGACTGGAAGTACTCGAGTGCACGGTCCAAATCCTTGCGGGCCCTTTCATTAAACCCCTCACTCCCTAGCGCCAAGGTGCTCACCGCAAATTGCAGGTCTGGTCGAGTCCAGCTTGTAGCGTGCATGAGAGAACCGACTTTACTATGATTGTCAATCTCACTTCTCCCCCTTGGTCCTTGATGGATCAAGTGCTGTTGAGTTAGGGGTGTTAGAACGCGATGATTAAGGACGTTGAATCGTTCAAAGACTTTGGCTGTGAAAGATTTGTGAGATAGTTTGAGCGTGCTTTTGGTGCGGTTGTGTTTGATGTTCATAGCGAGGTAGTACTCAAAGCTAGGCGTCAAGTTCAAATTTGACCTTTTGTGCCATTGTACAAGTTTTTACGTGAATGAATTCTGGCGATGGGCCGATGATTATGATTCATCCACATATAGAAGAATGTACAAGTCTAGACACTTGTCCTTTTCTTTTCAATGCGTGAACAAGCAGTCCTCTCATGCTGATGGATGAAAGTTCAGTTACTCAAAGAGACTTTGGATCTTGTGGTATTAGAGAAGAGGACTCTACTTTAACCCCTAAAAGCTTTTGACAAGCTTGCACACTCTTCTACTGCCATCATCATACCCTGCTACCTACTTCATGTAAACAATAGTGTTTATTTCCCCATGGAAAAAGGCATTTCATAACTCAAGCTAAAGGACCTTGTAGTCTTTGAGTGCTACAATGGCGAGCATGATGCGCGATGTGGTATAACGGCTCACTGGTGCCCAGGTCTCAAAGAAATCCATGCCGTCCACCTAAGAAACCCTTTTCAACCAAGTGTGTTTTGAATTTGTCGATGGTGCCATTTGCCTTCCTCTTCACCCTGAACACCCACTTCACACAAATTGGCCTTGACCTAGATGGCAGCTCTGTTAACTCTCAAATTCCCAACTCCATGAGGCTATTCCATTCTGCATCTACTGCTGCTTTTGCATTTGTTGCAAACTTGCCTGCCAATGCTTCCTTGAGTGACTTTGGCTCAAGCGATAGTGTACATGAGGCCTTAGAAAGGAAAGCTGTCACATGCATTGTTATGAAGTCGGCATGTACCTCATCATTCTTAGCATACACCGTGCATGTTGTTATTGCCATGTCGCATTCTGCTTCATCCTCCTTGTGCTGTTCTTCCTCTTTTTTCTGTAAGAGGCGCTTCAAGTAGTAGCGTTTGATTATGGCGTCATGCTTCTTTACCATCGTTGCCATTGCACCATCTTGCGTTGCCACGGGATGGCGTTAACCATGGCTTACTACGACCGCCTCTTGCATAGCGGCGATGTGTTTGGCATGATCAACTTCAAGGGGCACACTCATGCGCACGGCATCTTCACTCACCCCATCCAGATTCATCCTGGTGAGTGCATCATAGTCTACTACTTTGTCTCAGAATGACTCCAAGAATGAGTCGTATAATGACTCAAGGAGGTGCAGTGCAGTCGAGTGCTTGGCTTCCCACCCTTGACATGTCAGATGCTCGTAGAAAAAGCATCACAACCGGTGATAATATGTTTAGTGTCAATAATGTAGAGCTCCCAACCTTTCATGTTGGGGATTTGTCCTACAAATATGCCCCAAGTTGCTCTCTCTGCAAGCTTTCTACGTTGTTCCTTTGGGACGTGGAGAAGCGAAATGTAGCCAAATCTATGAAACATGGTGATTCTTAGCATGTATTCGTTTCATGCTTGAAAGGGAGATGTATCTGATAAGGACATGTGCGTCACAAGACTTCCCACCCAAACCCTTGCCTTAAAGTATAGGGCCACCAAGATTTGTCCAACTGCACTCCCAACAGAATAGATTTGAATAGATTTGAATAGTGTTATATTCCCTTTCTATGACACCATTCTGCTACGAGGTACATGGTGTAGAGATCTACTACACGATGCCCATGTCCTCAAGATCCGAAACGAATTCTGTGCTAGTGTACTCACCATCATTGTCAGAGTGTAAGACTTGCAGCTTCTTATTGCTTTGCCTCTCCGCCATTCCCAGCCATTTGAAGAAGTAGTTTGGCAATTCATCTCTGGTTCAAACAGGGTAGTTCTAAAGAAAACATGTTGCATCATTGACAAAGATGAGGAGGTAACGGTGTCCACCATAGAATGCTGCTGAAAGGAGAGGTTTGCACATGAAAATGTGCACCAGTCTCAAGTTTTGGTTGATGTCTCACTTGCTTGAAGGAGGGAACATTTGTCGTGGCAACTTGGCACTAACGCAGTCCTCACATGGGCTAGTTCTGCCTTAACCACTTTTCTTGATGTCGAAGGCGTTGACATGGTCCTTCTTCGCCATGGAATCTACCGACTCATTCTTGATGTGGCAAGGCCTCTTGTGCCACACTACAACATCTGCGCATGCTGGTTGGTGTAGGCTTACGGCTGCAAATCGAGAATCCATCTCATCCTAAGCTGGTGCACGGAAGACTAGCTCAATCTTGCTAGGAAGAAGGAGCTCACCTTCTACAAAGGTTTTTCATTCATGGCTTTTGACCATGAATTCGTTGCAGTTATTGATGATGCGAGCTCATTTCTTCATCAGTTGGCCAAGAGAGAGGAGGTAAACAGCAATTTCAGGTATGTGGAGAACGTTGTCAAACTTGACCTGTGCTCCATCATACCTTGTCACGGTCATTATTCCCTTGTAGTGCACGGCACTTGCTTGTTGTTGGCGACTATCACATAGTTGCAATCTGAAGGCTCAATGTTGTGGAGGCATATTTTGTGGTACGTGATGTGCGAGGTACACCCGCTAACTAGGAACCAAACACACGGCAAGTAAACCAGCCTAATGCTCTGACTGTCACACAACTAGAACATAGATGTGGTATCGTCAGACTACAGTCCTTTGCCTTTAATTATGCCTTCTTGTCAAACTCCTCATTTCTCTCACTCTTTTCTCCTCAACTTTCCTTCTTCTCTCCCCCTTGCTTCCTTCCCTTGACGTTGCCCTGCATCCTCCCTTTCTCCTCAACGCACAACCTCTTGAAGCACTTTTTCTTCATGTGCCCTTTCTTTATACAATAATGGTATGTGATATCAGGACTTGATCCGGTCAATTGGTTTATGGCACTGCATGCGATTGCCTTTAGGAGGGAGCGCGTTGAATTATAGGAGTATGCTGACTTCATCTCTGCATGGTCAATTGGCTTATGGCACTACAAGCTCTTCTCTTCTTCAATCTAATAAGCTGCATTGAGGAAAATGTAAGTTTTTTGCTTGTATGTTGGCAATCTTTATGTTCTGTCAATAGCATCTTGTAGACGTATGCCTCTATCAATTCTGCTTCAGGCTTGAATAGGAAAACTTTCTTCATGCCATCCTTGTCCCTAGTGAGGCCCTTCCGTAAGAAAGACACAAAGATTAGCTCAAAGATGGTTGCATCTGTGATGGCAAGCTGGTCACAGAGCAATTTTTCCTAGTTGATGTAGTTGTCAATGTCAGTGAAGCTGTTGAGGCTGATGTGGGAGAGCTCTGTGAGAAGATGAAACTTGAAACTGGAGTCGCCTAACATATAGATCCATAAAAGATGGGACCATGCATGCTTGGCGTGCTGAGTTGTTGCCTCAAACATGCCAATGGATTCCTGAATGCAAGAAATTAGCTACTTGTCAAGCACCATGTATGCAGCTTGCGTGAAATAGTTGAACTCCGACACAATGTGTGGTGAAGGTCCTTCGAGAGGAGGAACGTAAACTCCTATGTAGAACTATCAGATCATATGATTTTGAGCCACTTGTTTGAGCTTATGGGCCCCGTGCAGAAAGTTCTCACCATCAAAAAGGTCGATCTTGATATTGTGAAGAAAGGCTGCTGCTACTGGAAAAATTTCTTCCAGACCTCGGTACCCAACTACCTGTGTTGGAAACGTTGGGTAAGTTATGTGGCACTACTACACGTTTGTAACTACCAGTTACGTCAGGAACACATGATGCACTATAGGCTCTACTTGCACCATGTATGTCTGAAGCGTTGTCGCTGGAGGAGATGGCTTAAATGGTGCCATAATGGGCATGTCCAATGCAACTTGTGGTTTTTGGGCTGGAAACTGCTGTTGCATTCCTACTTGTGCCGGAGCTACTAGTGGCACTTGTGGAGGAATGAAAGGCTACTGCATGAGTGGTGGAGGACTTTGCTGAGGCAGATGTGCTGATGATGCTAATGAAGCTTTCAGGGCATGATTAAGCTGATTTTTCTATTTTTGTTGTGATACTTTCAGTTGTTGCTATTGCAGCAAGTTATGCTACTATAGTCATGCCATCTACTATAGAAATTGATTCATCTAAGCATCACGTGTGAGATGCTCCTTCAGGCAAAGTAACTCTTCTATACCTAGTTGCTGCCTCAATGCCATGGTCCCTTGCTCAACATCTTGGTGCGTAGCTGCTTCTTGCTGTGTCAAGAGCTTTGCTTCATCTCCCAAGGCGGATGAATGACCACCACGAGGTGGAGATTTTGCACCAAGAGTTAAAGATTTTGCACCTGAATTCTCCATCTGCATGTTGCTCATGTAATCCACATTACCTCTGATGTTTGTAGGCTGGATCCCACCTTGGGCGCTTGAAGACCTCAGTTGCTTGCTGGCGTAGGCGACTACATTTCACAACTCCTCCAAAACACACCTAGCTAGGACTTAGACTATAGATGTTGTTTGCACTGACCTTCCTCTCATACCATGTTGATGTTTGTGGAGTACAGAAAGGGCTAGGTACCTTGCTACTAGGACCGTTGTGCTTGGATAGCAAGTACACATAGAGTGAAAACCTGGAGCTAGGAGAATGATGGGAAGAAATGATTGCAATTGATCACAACTATAGTACAAGCAACAGTAAAGCAAACATAGCTCAGCTAGAGACTAACTCTAGACTCTCACGCCTAGACACAAGTCTTGGGCAACAACGGGTGGGCAACGTCTAGCAAGACCGCTCCAGCAAGTATCTTGAGTCTTGGACGTAGTATGGCCATCTCTTCGAGATAGTCAGGCCTTCAGGTAGACAGGGGCGTCCTCCTACCTAGGCTTGCAGACCATTGCCTAGCTAACTCGGGTCTTTAGAAGAGTGTCTATAGAGTCTTGGCCTTAGGTGATGTTTAAAATTGGTGGAGGCTGCTATGGTTGAATGGGGGCGGAAAGCTTGGTGATGACTAGGTTGTTAAGTGAAGACTACGAAGCAAGCCACTTTTTGTAGTAGGCTGTTGGCAAGTTAACAGCTGAAAAGGCCGATGGAAGCTTCCGGCTGCAGGTGGGATCATTCCTATCCTAAGAATCTTCCTCTAGGCTGTAACCCCTCTAGTAGCTCCTGCTCCTCAATCGTGCATGGCTGTGCTGATGTAGAGCGGTCCCCGCTTGTGGCTTTGCATGTGGAAGATGACTCGTGCATGCATGTTCTGATGTAGTGTTGTGTCGTGCATGCATGCGTTGATGTTAGTTGGTCCCCACTTGGGGCCTTGCGTGCTGCTGCTTAGTTGCGCTTATGTACCAGGCTATATATGGTGTTCCACACTACCAAGTTAGGTGTAGCCCCACCCTGATTAGACCTAGCTCACAACCCAGTAGTGCGTAGTTGCACTACACAACTATTGACTCATCTGGGTCAGCAGGCATACACAACCCTGGAGTGCATGCAGCACATAGTATTTTACATCTCCGAAGTCCATTCCCCCCTTGAACGTGGATGCCAAAAATAAGTCTGGCATATACAAGCGTAGAAAATTCTGTCGTTGAACCCGGGAAGTTCTGAGAAAAATTCCCTAACTTCTTGTAGGCTCCTCCAATTCCAAAACCGATTGTGCTAGCTTGACTAGAAAAAAAAGGCGTAGTAATCGTCACCTCTAATAGTTTTTGTATGTGCCATGAAGTTCATGCTTGTATGTGATGTGATGTTTTCATGAATCCTCAGACTAGAAAACCTGGTTTAGTTGCATCATAATCCGTAGTTGGAGAAGATGTTGAGTATATTGAGACCATGTCACTGTTATTTGTCCATTGTAATTCAAAATTGATCTAGCACTTTGTGCAATGTTCACCTCATCTCTCCATATGATGCAACCATTCCACAAGTCATTTTCAATTCCAATTCTTAAGGATCTCATTGTTGGATCAGCATGTCACCATGATTCTTGTCATTCGTATGCTCCTATACTTGTTGTAATGGGAACCACGTTGTTTTGGATGTCCTCTTCATTGGCTTTATCATTTTGTTGGTAGGAAAAATCATGTTGTGCATGAAGAGGCACAACACTACGAGATGTGGATAAAAGCAAATGGCATTGTATTGCATCTTGTAGAGGAGTTTAAAACATTGTTTTGAGACACCAAAGGCTTGCTTAATCATGGATTGAGCACATGAATATTCCATGTTAAAAAGTTCTTTTGCATCTTTTGGCTTGCTTGCTTTGTTCCCAAAAAAATCTCATGGGATATTCACAGTCACTATGCGGTGTTAACACCCCATAACCCTCCACAAATTCTGAACCTAC
>SZWC01005983.1:31477-52407 GCA_023375785.1 Penium margaritaceum
AATGACTATCAATTTCGTTGAACAACACGACAAACTACGGTTTCGCTCTCTCACTCCAACCGTCCGATGCAACGGCCGAGCGGCCTCAGCACGAGGGTAGAAGTGTCGGACTATCAGGAACGGAAGAGAACAAGACAACATTAAAATCAAGCCAGGAACGTACCAGTACAGCATCATATCACCTGACCTTCCTCCCCCTTGCGCAGGTTGTGAACCTCGATCCCGTCCCAGAGCACTCGGTCCGAAAGCAGACATTTTTGGGTTGAAAAGCAACCTTCGCATTCGGTTTCAGATGCAGGAAAGAATTGTGATTAGCCACCGCTAATCACGGAGTTTCTCCGCGTCACTAATGACCGAGTTTCTCCAACCGGCAATATGGCTGATATATCCGCGCAATCGTAGACATAAGCTTCAGATATCAGAAACTTGAATATTGATCATGCCATATCCATGAAGTCAGAAAACAATTGTTGTATCCATTTTCGTGGCTATGCCCGATTGTCGAGTGAGGTCGCCGATCCAGCGAAGCGAGGGGGGTGATGTTTCACCCCCCTTGCTTCGCTATCCCACCCCCCCCCCTCCTCAGACGAATCGCGATCGAGCGATTTGCCTTTTTGGGTTACATAGTAACCTTATTGCAATCAATTCTCTTGAAAAAAAATCCGATTTTATGATTTTCCTGCCCACACGAATTTCTTTGCCGACGGCCGGTCGGACTTGTGAGGACGGACGGAACACCCTTCTGTGTTGTTCCCAGGTCAAAAACGGAAAATGGTCATGTACATGGTGAACAAAGGGTGTTGTAGCGGAACGGACGGAACCCTTGGCCAACTAGGCCAAAACCGCGGTGGTGCTTGAGGGTCCCCGACCCTCAAGCCATCCCGACCGCCCGCCCAGGAGCCAGTTACCCTATGCGAGCCACGTCGGACCGACCGCGCACTACACTCCCCCCCCCCCAGATAGGAGCGAGCCACCCTCGCGTCCGCACGTCGGAATCGAACCCTGGCGCTCTGATACCAATGTAGCGGAACGGACGGAACCCTTGGCCAACTAGGCCAAAACCGCGGTGGTGCTTGAGGGTCCCCGACCCCCAAGCCATCCCGACCGCCCGCCCAGGAGCCAGTTACCCTATGCGAGCCACGTCGGACCGACCGCGCACTACACTCCCCCCCCCCCAGATAGGAGCGAGCCACCCTCGCGTCCGCACGTCGGAATCGAACCCTGGCGCTCTGATACCAATGTAGCGGAACGGACGGAACCCTTGGCTAACTAGGCCAAAACCGCGGTGCTTGAGGGTCTCCGACCCTCAAGCCATCCCGTCCGCCCGCCCACAGGCCAGGGACCCCGTGCGAGCCACGTCGGACCGGCCGCGCGCAACAGGTGTAAAGAGATGGGTAAAAAATTGGGAATGTTGGGTTGCCGTGCACTAATGTAATTTGTGAATATGTATGTAAAGTTAACGCCTTGGTGTACATCATTAACACGTTGTGTGGTAGAATTAATGTGGAATGACTTCAATCACTTATTAATCTCTTTTGGGGTACATAGAAAGTATTCACTTTCATGGTCCTCGTTGCGATATCTATATGTCTTTGGTTTAATGAATGGTTATGTCACTTGCGCTCAGTCATCGAATGCAAAAAAGGCATACGATGTATGTTTGTCTGGAATGTAATGTTGTAAGGTATACTTCAATGACGGTGGTAGAGACGACATAAACGTGTTTTTTTTTATGGTAATGTACCATTGGAGGAATACATTGCTATTCATGTGGATTTTGGTGAAAGCAAAAAATGATATTGGTAACTATTCATGTAGACAAATCCTATGGACAAATTGGAAGCAAGTGTAGTGTAGCTGGACTACTGTGTCGAAAACTCTCTTTGTATACATCGACATCTTTTATATATGTAGCTTGACAATATGTTCACAATGTTTCTCCAACGGCTACATTTTTTAGTACCCTTTACTTCCTTACCATTGTATGTTTTTGGGTTACATAGTAACATTATTATTTTTAGTTGTGTACGATGCTATCTGTGTACCTTTCATTAATGCTAACCCAAAAAAAATATGGGCAGCATTTCTCCTACAAATGGAACACTTTATGTACTTGTCTATCTGTCTACCTCTCTACCCTCGTACCTGTGTAGTTTGTTATTTGTGTACCTCTAATGCAAGCTACGCCAAACGAATTCCGACATCATTTTCTCTACACCTGTATGAGTTTAACTACCTTTCGACCTGTCTACTTCTATACTTTTACACCTCTGTATGTCGCTATTGTTTTGAATGTACTACATGCTACCTTGAGAGAATTTTGGCAACATCTTCCCTACAACACCAACAACTTTAACTACCTTCCTACCTATCTACATATCTACATTCATACCTCACAACCTTCTCATCTGTCTATGTGCTGTTTGGTTGTGTATTCGTTGAAGTGTGCACCTATGTTATGCAACAATGCCATCCATATGATGCATACAAGATGGAGCATTATAGCTCCAAGTGAACCCTTGATGGGTTGTTAGGTAATGATGTCGCCTTGCATCATCTTGACAGGAAAAGTCTGATGGTACATTCCACTCACCTCCTTACCTTGCTCACTTGTTGACTTTGTAGAGGGTTTGTGCAACTGTAGTTCCACACCGAAGAGTTGTGGCGAGTGTGCAATGCATTTAATGCCTGTGAGAACGACACCTACGCACAGTACAACTAAGCTGACAACACAACGTATTACTTGTACCACGACAAACAAGTCACGGCGTGCCTAGAAAGAGAGGAAAAGCACGACCATCAATGAATAACGTTGCGACTCTACGGATGCAGACTTCACAAGCCCGTTGCAAGGACCAAGACTGCGTTGATCCTCCACAGGTTCACCGGCCCAATCATGCTACAATGACACACTCTGGATGGGTAGCTCCCCATTGTACCCCAATGCCATGCGCTATCGACCCTATCTCACTTACTACTCACAAACAACGTGCAAAAGTACTACGATACACAACATACTTTGTGGAAGAGGCAGAACGTTGTCATCACGTATCCATCGATGGCGGTCGTTTGAATGACGTTCACTTTGTACGATACAAATGTATGACCCTCTTGTCAACTTTGTAGAGGGTCTTTGCAACTGCTGTTCCACACCGAAAAATTATGGCGAGTGTGCAATGCATTAATGCCTGTGAGAACGACACCTATGCACAGTGCGACTAAGCTAAACCATGACGTATTACTTGCACCACGACGAACGAGTCATGGAATGCCTAGAAAGAGAAAAAAAAGCACGGCCATCGATGAAGAACATTGCAACACTACGGATACAAACTTCACAACCCATTACAAGTTGATCCTCCGCAGGTTCACCGGCCCAACCCTGGTACAATGACACACTATGGATGGGTATCTCCCCATTGCACCCCAACGCCATGTGCTATCGACCCTATCTCACATCCTACTCACAAACATCCTGTAAACGTGCTTTGATGCACAATGTACTTTGTGGAAGAGGTAGAACGTTGTCGTCACGTGTCCATCGATGGTGGTCGTTGAAAGACATTCACTTTGTATGATACACATGTATGACCGTCTTTTCAACTTTGTACATGATTTGTGCAACTATTGTTCCAGACCAAAGAGTTGTGGCGAGTGTGCGATGGATTAATGCCCGTGAGAATAACACCTATGCATAGCGCGACTAAGCTGACACCACAACGTATTACTTGTACCACAACAAACGAGTCACGGCATGCCTAGAAAGAGAAAAAAAGCACGGCCATCGATGAAGAACATTACGACGCTACGGAGCAGACGGATGCTGACTTGACAAGCTCATTGTAAGAACCAAGACTACGTTGATCCTCCGTAGGTTTATCGGCCCAACCGTGATACAATGACACATTGTGGATGGGTAGCTCCCCATTGTACCCCAAGGCCACACGCTATCGACCCTACCTCACTTACTACTCACAAACAACGTACAAAAGTGCTCTAATGTACAATGTACCTTGTTGAGGAGGCTGAACGTTGTCGCATGTGCCCATCGATGGGGTCGTTGCATGATCTTCACTTTTAGATACGAGTATATGACCGTCTTGTCAACGTTGTAGAGGGTTGTGACGAGTGTGCGATGCATGAATGCCCGTGAGAACGACACTTGTACACAGTACGACTAAGTTGACACCACGACGTATTACTTGTACCACGACGAACGAGTCGCGGTATGCCTAGAAAGAGAAAAAAGCACGGCCATCGATGAAGAACATTACGACGCTACGGATGCTGACTTCACAAGCCTGTTACAAGAACCAAGACTACGTTGATCCTCCGCAGGTTCACCGGCCCAACCGTGGTACAATGACACACTCTGGATGGGTAGCTCCCCATTGTACCCCAACGCCACGCGCTATCGACCCTATCTCACTTAGTACTCAGAAACAACGTGCGAAAGTACTCCAATGCACAACATACCTTGTGGTCGTAGCTCATTGTTCTTCTAAAAGGTAGCAATAGTTTGCACGTTGAAGAGAAAGTGGCCCTCTACAGAATATGAACCATGCTATGTCTTCTAGACCTTGCGGAATGGTTATAAAGCAGAATTGTCCATCGTGACGCATATCTGCATTGCTTTGCGTTGTGACTGTTTTCAACATGAGTGCTTCTGCTGTTCACACCATGAAAGCTTGGCATTTCATCTTCATTTGTCAATGGTATGGTTGTCATATATGTGGGTTACAGGGGCCAACCATCCAAGTCAAAAGCACGCTTGAGGAGAAGCTTGACTTTGGTCTACACAAGTATGCAGTCTGCTTGAAGCTGCCAAACATCCTTTGAATGTCGATCTGCATTCGATGATTTTTTTGGGGACATCATAGTGTTGTCAAATGTGGTTGATGAGGTCCTCTGGGGACTCTGATCGTCAGCACATATGCCAATCTGCAAATTGCAGCACACTTGTGTATCAGTGAGCATTGCACAACATAGTGTACAATGGCATGTTAGTCGCAAGTACACATGGTTCACCAGAGGAACTTATGCTGTTTGGAGGACCTGGACTTCCGGCACGAGTAGTCGGACTTGTGAGATATGTGCGTGTTGGTCACATGATGCGTCGCTGCAAACGGAGGTTGTATTGAAAAATAATGGTTACTCTCATGAACGATGTAGGTGCGGGTGAACTATTCTCGTACCTTTGCCATCTTAGTGGAGCACGTACCATGTCCTTGCGAATTGGAGGGTGCACTTCAAGCAAGTTGTACGTCTGTTGTGCATTGGAGTTGTGGATTTGAACCTATGTCAGGTCATGCTTCTTCCGTTAGATACACAAAGTTGCGAAGATACGAGTGCATGTGTGATGAGTGTAGCTTTCCGTGCACGCACAAATTGTGCACGTGGAGATGGATTCATCTTCGTGTGCAGCTAGAAGTCATGGACATTGTTTTCAGCTTCTGCCAACAGCTTCTGCACTTGTTCATGGCCTTTGCCCTTCATCATGGATACTGTCCTCCCTCGAAGAGAAACATCTGGGCTTGTGGTTCCACGACAGTCACTCTTCCAGGATGTACCTCTGCAAATGGAACATGCATGGTTTCAACATGAATATGCTCTCCTTACATGAAACCTACACAGAAAAATGGAAGACTATGCAACCTACTGACTCACCCGCAACATGCAAAAATACAATCAGAATGCCTTGCTGTGAGGTGATAGTTCCATGCTCAGTGCACTCGTACCATACTGCTTCATCATTTCGACAAAAAAAACATTTTTTTGGTGCGTAATCTAGATTCGTCATTGGGATCAATTTCCNTCCGTTAGATACACAAAGTTGCGAAGATACGAGTGCATGTGTGATGAGTGTAGCTTTCCGTGCACGCACAAATTGTGCACGTGGAGATGGATTCATCTTCGTGTGCAGCTAGAAGTCATGGACATTGTTTTCAGCTTCTGCCAACAGCTTCTGCACTTGTTCATGGCCTTTGCCCTTCATCATGGATACTGTCCTCCCTCGAAGAGAAACATCTGGGCTTGTGGTTCCACGACAGTCACTCTTCCAGGATGTACCTCTGCAAATGGAACATGCATGGCTTCAACATGAATATGCTCTCCTTACATGAAACCTACACAGAAAAATGGAAGACTATGCAACCTACTGACTCACCCGCAACATGCAAAAATACAATCAGAATGCCTTGCTGTGAGGTGATAGTTCCATGCTCAGTGCACTCGTACCATACTGCTTCATCATTTCGACAAAAAAAACATTTTTTTGGTGCGTAATCTAGATTCGTCATTGGGATCAATTTCCATGTTGTATTCAATATCCACAAAATCATCCTTGTCGAAACTGATGAATTCGACACATGTGGGAAATTAGGACGTCTAGCTCGACTACGCACTTGACCGAAATCGCCACGTCCTGACGTTTCCGTGCTGTTGCGGTTTGCCAGTGTCGACCGTTGCACTCTTGATTTCGTCACTCGTACTTGCGCCTCGTCCTGACCGTTGAATGGCCTCCATCGGGGTGGGCCGTTGGATTGTCGCGCCGAGCGTGCTGGCAGGACCCCAACGTGCCAATGGCGCGTGTCGTCGACTGTGGCTTTTGAAATGGACCATTCATGCAGTCGAATTGCATCTTCGCTGATTCTCCAACAACCAACCATGTCGCGCCTCACAGCCTTTTTCGCTAAGGTGTCTTCCGACGAGCATCGCCAGAATGTCGCTCGTGCCCTCGCTGCCCCGAAACCAGTCGTCCCTCCTCGCCGAGGCCCTGGTCATCCGCGAAAAACTCCTCTCGTACTGCCGGCATCTGTCCTCCCATCGCCATCGACAGTCCCTGTTGCCAAGCCGCCGTCCGCCGAGTCCTCTCAGACCCACACCGAAGAGCGGCTGCCAAAGAGGGGACGGACGGTGGTCCTGTCCGATTCGGACAGTGAGCCAGAGCCTGAACTAAACCAGCCGAGGTGCGCGTCGGACGACGAAGAAGACCCCCATGCATTTGCACGTGACGCCATTGAAGCTGTCGTCGTGGGTGCTCTCGCTGCCAACCATGTCGCGGAGCGTGCAGCGCAAGATAAGGCAGCGGTCGACGATGTCCTCCGTGAGCTCGAAGCGGTGCCTGACGCTTTGCTGCCCCCCCCCTCGCAAGACCCATCTCCCGAGACGTCGACATCCACGACATCAACTGCGAAGCGCGGTCCCTACATGGATTGGTACGCGCTGGGGCACGTGCCCACCATCAACGAGGCCGTGCACAAGTGCAAGTCGTTCCACAAGGCCGCCGTGTACCTCCGCCAGCACTACCGCCTACCTGGACACCCGTCCATCTACGAGAAATCTCTCCAACCACCGTACGTGGGTGGTACGAGCCGGGCACCTCCATCCTCCATACCGCCTATGCGCCACCTCTTGCTGTAGCTCCACCTCAGCCGATCGAGGAAGCCGCGCTCAAAACGGCACGTGTGCAGGGGAGTCGAGGCCGAAAAGGCTACTTCCACGACCACCCTGCGCTGAAAGCTGAAATCGTGCGTGCGTTGGAGCTCATGCGTGAGCGCGGAACCCCCCTGTGCTCCACCACCATCAGAGACAAGGTGCGGGCCATCGTCAGAGAGCGCGACATCGACGTGGCAGAGGGCCGTGACGTCGAGGACTGCTTCTCGCGCTCGTGGTGCAAGAAGTTCCTCTCTGACGAACTGAACTGGACATGGCGGTGCGGCACGACGGCGTCACAAAAGCTGCCTGCTGACTGGGATGCGCGGGCGGTCTCCATGTACAGGCGCGCCGCCTTCTACATCAACTTGTACAAGATCCCAACAAGCCTCGTGATCAACGCCGATCACATCGGCCTGCAGCTGATCCCGACCCCACGTTACACGTACGCGCCTAAGGGCTCGCAGGATGTCAAGGTCATCGGCAAAGATGACAAACACCAGGTCACAGTGTTGGTGGCATCGTCCATGGATGGCACGGTGCTCCCGTTCCTGGTCATCTTGACCGGGAAAACCAATGCATGCCACCTGCATGGTGAATTCTCGGCAAGGGCGACGCGCGACCTCCAGTGGCACTTCACCCACACCCACAACCAGTGGGCATCGGTGGAGACCACTAAAGAGTGGTTTTCTATGGTGTTAGAGCCACACTACACCCGCGTGTGCCGTGAGAACGGCTTGGTGGCCGAGCATGCCAAGCTTTTGCTCATCCTTGATGCATGGCGGCCTCAAGCAACAGAAGAATTCAAAGCATGGGTCTCGGAGCGCCACCCCTACGTGCAGTTGCTGTACATCCCAGCGGGCTGCACCTCAAAGTTGCAGCCTGCTGACGTCGGCTTGCAGCGTCCTTTTAAAGCCGAAGTGAGCAAGNCTATGGTGCTAGAGCCACACTACACCCGCGTGTGCCGTGAGAACGGCTTGGTGGCCGAGCATGCCAAGCTTTTGCTCATCCTTGATGCATGGCGGCCTCAAGCAACAGAAGAATTCAAAGCATGGGTCTCGGAGCGCCACCCCTACGTGCAGTTGCTGTACATCCCAGCGGGCTGCACCTCAAAGTTGCAGCCTGCTGACGTCGTCTTGCAGCGTCCTTTTAAAGCCGAAGTGAGCAAGGCGTTTTCTGCATGGGTGGGTGATCGACTTCACAACGCTGCCACCATCAACCTCGGCATGAGGCACATGAAAGATGCCTCTGTCGGATGGATGATGCGCAGGTGGATGCATCTGCATAGCAACAGAGACTTGGTGTGCAATGCCTGGCGTGAGTCAGGGTGGGATCGTTGCTTTGACTCAGACTTCCAGCACGCAGCGGCTTGCGACTATGCAAATTTCTTTGGAGAGTCTGACATGTAGGGCTACGAGCCAGAAGATCTTGTTCTTTGAACCCATGTGACGTAGGCAATGACCAGGAGTGTTTGTCTTCTCTATGTGCGCCTTCGTAAGCAATTTCCTCGCAATGTGTTTGTACCCTTGCAATCCCCGCCCCCCCCTCACCCGCTACCAACAAGTGATGAATTCATCGACCACCTCAGACCAGGTAAAAAACCAAGTTGCGAGCCGATCATGACCTGCTAGTCTAATGACCTGTAATTTCAACAAAGTGGACCCGGGAGAATTAAATTACTGTATTCAATAAAACTTACGAATATGCAACCCAGTACCCAAATTCATTGTTTAGTCGACAAAAAAAATCATTGTTATCAAAATCATGTGGCAGTAGGGTATTTCTCGTCCAGGAAGTCAAAGAAGATCTCGCACTGGCATGCTGTGCCATGTGGCATGCGTTGCGTACATCGAGTGATCTTGTTGTACTGTAGGTTGTTGACCTTTGCACTCATTTTCACGATAAGAGTGCTCACAAAACTGCTTTTTAGGAGCATCCACGTGTAGTCGAACCTGCACACAAATGTTGCGAACATGTGATTGGCATGTCTAGGACGCACGACAACGTTTGCACTTCTTACTATCGGACACCAACACAAACTCAATTAGAGATTCCGTGCATTGTTGGCAGCTTGTTTTTGTCCACTTCTTCCCTAACAATGTTGAGCAGGGCTTTGTGCGTGATCTCATGGATCGTTGACCTGCAATGTGTACGTTCGGACAAGAGTGCAGGTATGTATACAAATACGTACCTCATGTATACACAAGGCACATGGTGTAGCATACTCACCCACGGCCGGCTTTCAGAGCACCATCTTTGTAGTACATACCGTTCATGGCAACCACTCTATCGTTGTTCAAGTACTGCTGGATCTTAGGCATCAGAGCGTCCCACACAAATCTGATGAGCGCCATGTCATATGCATACATGATGAAATCCTGCTTCGTTGAGGCCAAAACCTTTGTTGCATCCAAAATTCCGACTACAAGACCAAGCTGCAATGACAAGGCAAGTAATGTTAGTGGATATCACTTATTCCGGGTGTTGATGTCCCATTGTCCAACCTTGCATGCTCTTACCGTCGATCGTTTTGGTGGAATGAAACGCTTCAGCGAGGGACGCATCATGTCATTGTTGAAAATGGCGGTAAGGACTTGGTCCACCTCGCCTTTGACAAAGGTGCTTGGCATAGCGTATGACTCGCCCATTGTCCAGTTGAGGGTGCAGTCCTAGGCAACACTGGTGTACTTGCAACATCCAGAGGATCATCATGAGTCATATCCATACACATGATGTACACTGATGCATACTTGTCATTCTCACGTACCGTTCCCTCGTGGATGACGTGGTTGTGTTGTACACATCGTACATCTTCTACCTCTGCCAGCTTTCCGTTAAAGATTCTGCCATGTGCTTCTTTTTTCTTCCGGAGTATTCTCTAGGAATGATGACTGTAGGCACCTTTATGTTGATAACCCTTCCAGAAGTGTCTGCGAGATAGATGCAGGGGTCAAGCTGGGTTTTTTCACTCATGGGAAGATCCACGTTGATGACCAGGGCGTGAAGATGAAAGCGACTGAAACGCGGTTGCAGTTCTGTAATGGTTGCGAGTCGTGACTGCACGTGAACAATGACAGTGTGTGAATGTGACATTGGGAAATGTGATGAAATGCGACAAACGTAAGAGCGAGACATTTGTACAACTTACATCTCTGCGCAGATGGTCGATTGTTGGCAAAGGCACTACAAATAGGAACATGACAATGTTGCCCACATGATTCATACCAGCTTACAACAATATCATGCTGAAAAGAGAAGTGACAATGTTGTACCTGGATGTGGGTGTTCTCTTATGCCAACCCTCCACGTTTTTCCACACTTAGTACAAAGGGAAAATGGTCTCAGTAGAATGTTTCCTGTGGATGGAATGTCATGTGGACATTGTGTACATTCGTCCACACATGGTCAATGATGGAGCCACTCTCGTGAGTTGGAAAAGTGATCAACATCTGAAAACCCCTATCTTTTAGAAATTGGAGACTCTCTGGTATTGTAATCTCCGCATGAATTTTGAAGTCACCTACAAGGACAAATGGGAATGAACCTGAGGCGAAGGTGAAATTCTAACAGCGGCTTCTCTGCCGAAGAGGGAGGAAAACAAGTTGCACAAAAAATTACAGGCATTATTGGAAAGATCCATCCACACCACGAAATAGCATCAAATCCTGCTCCACTGTGTTCATTCATAGCTCCATTGTACGTAGTTGCAACAAGTATTCCTCCAACCTCACCGAAAGAATAATGTGCAGCCTTTCCTTGTATACTGTCATGCTGATGAGCATGGCTGTTGTGATGATGTTTTTCGGTGAGAATGATAGAGTCAGCGTGCAGAAGTTCATGATGGTGGAGGACATTGTGCCCATGCTTTCCAAGAATTCGAATGCTGTGGTAGTACACGCAGAACGATGATGGAGTACAAAGGCTTTCAAGGCGCTGCAAACGCGGCGAGTACACTCTTCGTCGCCACCACTCCATTTCTGAATCAACCTTAGAAGACACGTTGATGTTGTCACTATTGTACTCTGTGAGATGGATGAATTATTCATCAGAAAACTTGCTCATAGCAACATAGTACATGTGCTCTGGTACAAAGGAAGACAAGTCGACCACTGTATCCTCTCTGAAAGTGCATCCTTGTGCTTTGTGGACAGTAATTGCATTTGCATGGGCAAGTGGAAACTGCCTTCGCAACACTTTGAAACTGTCGTCCTTGACTTGGAAAGTTTTTTCGACCCATTTGATGGGTGTCCATTTGGCATTGACACCCTCATTCGCTGTAAGTTGTGCATACTTCAATCGTTGCTTTTGTCCAATGACATTGTTTGGGAACTTCACACAGAATGTGAGCACCTCATTTCTAACAAGGCTTGCGTGAAAAAGGATGCCTGTCGCCCGGTTCACTAAGCCATCACTCGTGTCCATGTTCAAAATGAACAACATGACACCCTATGTACAAGGGAAGAGTCTAACATAGACTGGTTGTATATCGTCTGTCATCACCTGCTTCATCCAATGACTGGTGACCACGACGCCCACTGCCATGGCTGATGCACGCATCCCATGCTTGGCAAACAAACTTGGCAGTGTGCGCTCTGCCGTACAGCATCTTGTTGTGTGCGTTGACCTTGTCGTTTGTTGTGAAAGGGTGCAACATGTTGGTCATGTCAACTTTCTTCTGTTGGTCAATAAGCAGAGCTCGGAAAAAGTCATGATCTGCCACTGTGCACATGTGTTCAAGGAGACGGTTTGAAGAGTTTGCAAAAAACTGATCATTCTGTTGCATGAAAGTCTGCAACTTGTACAGTGACACACTAGCCCATGGGAGTAATGTCGGCGCAGATGCTTCTTCCTCTGCACCTAGGGTGTCATCAAAAGGTTCAAACGGATACCCATCCAGTACCGGTTTCAATTGAAATAGGTCACCCACAAAGACGATATGTACACCACCAAAAGGCAGATCTATGCCTTTTACTTCTCTCATTCTACGATCCAGGAAATACAGTATCCGACGACCAACCATTGACACTTCATCCACAGTAATGAACTGTACACGACCCAGCTCACGTCCCAGCACATGTCGAGATTCAAAGGACAGAGGTATGTAAGGTCCTTTTTGAGTGCTCAATTTCATCGAATGATGAATGATGAACCCATTCATAGTGAAGGCAGCAACTCCGGTTGGCGCGAGCTTCAACACCTTGAGCAACGTGTGGTCTGAGTTTGATGCATCATTGTAAAAGCGTAACAAACGCTCATACAACACATGCACCACCGTTGACTTCCCTACACCAGCGCCTCCTGATAGGAATAGTCGAACAACTTCTTTTCTAGAATATACAATGTGCATGATTTCATCCACAACAGCACGCTGGTTGGAGTTTAGTTTAGAATTCATAAGAAAAAAATCTTCGTCACTCTTTGCCTTTTCTGCAAACATGTGACGGCCAACGTGCTCAAAGTTGGGACCACTTCTATGTTCAGTCAAAACAGTGCCTTCTCTGTCATCGTCCATTTCATTGTGGCATGTCCTGATAGCACTTTCAAACTCATGCAATATTGTTTCCCACTTTGAAGACTTTGGAGAATACTCCTCAATCTTCTGTGAAATGATCCCTTTGTTCACCAAAAATGAAGACGTTACAAACTGTACGGTGAGGTCTTCCTCCTTTCGCAAAGGGGCAAAGAGGAAAACCTTTTCGCGTTTGTACTCATAGTCATCCCTCTCTGACTGGTAATTCACAAATCACACAATCTTTGGGACCTTTCGTACGCGATATAGTGCCATTGAGTCATACAACAACTCACCGTTTTGTACGACCAATGTGTCATCCAAGGGCCCCTCCTTTTAAAAATAGTCCATGTCCACATCGTCACCAAACTCTTCTTCCTTCTTGTTTTCCGCAAAGTCATCAGTCATGTGCTTTGCCTTCTTCAGGTACGTATACTTTGACAACAAGTCTGCCAAGCATTCGTTCTCAAGCTCGATTGGCTGTCTCTCGTACTGGGAGACAGCAGCATACGGAATGAACACATCCTCAGAAGATGGGTCCAAATTTTCAAGTTCCGCTCTAGGCTTCACAAGAAAGAGTCGTTTCTCACAGGGGCTCGTGTTTATGAACACAAAGGACTGGCTTGAGAAACTCAATGGCAATCCAGTCATTAAGGTCACTGCCTCCTGGGCACTGACCTCTTGATCATGAATGAGAGAATTGCCAAATGTATACATTACACTCCGAACTTTCTGTGAGAGCTCCTATTTTTTCAAAACATCCATTACAGATTTGAGCGTGCGGCTCATGATCCTGTTTCCTTTACACATGTTTGAAACAATGTAACTTGCCATTGCATATGGATGTATGCACATAAGTATGTCCATGTTGGCCTGCCAAAGCCTCAAGACATCAGGGCTGAACGGGTTCACATTCTGATGCATTGGCATCCTTTTGTATAGTAGGGTTGCCTTTTTGAGAGATGAGCATACACTACGAACATATTCAACTTCAGAAAGCTCACACAACTGAAGAAAATCGTCAAAGTCAATGTCAGTGGTAATTGTCTTCGGTGTTGCAATCATACTTGCATATACTGTTTTGCAATGTCTTCTCTCAGAAGGTAAGGTGCTCTCATCAAGAGGAAGAAGAATGATAGAATTATCAAAAAGTGGCTTTGGAAAGCCAAACGCACATGTTTTAGAGCCTTTTTGCTTGCGACAGCGGTATGTACACTTGTGCACTTGCACGGACTGTAGATCAGTCTGTAACAAGTCAATATTTGTGGATATATACTTATCCACAAGTTCAACAACATCGTTAGGGGACTGGGACTCTAGGTCTGGGGCATCCTTCACCTACAGCAAGACATGAGAGTGGGGACTTCCACGGTGCTGAAATTCCACAACCCCAAAGTAATCGTCCACATGATCGAGTGGTCCATTTTCTGTGGCGACAACGTTCTCCAAAAGAGAACGACGACGGTGGTGAAAGTATTGTGAATGTGACACTGGGTCATCTGCAACGAGCTTCATCCTCTTTTAAAATTGAAGCGCATCAATTTCACTGCATGATAACCCCTTTCCTATAACTTTCGACAATAAGCCCAACAGTTCAGGCCACCGGGTGTCAGCCATGCTCAGAGAGAAGAAAAAAGTTGGGTTCTGTTTTTTCTGCCTCTAAAATGCAAATAGGTCCTTCTTGTTGTCGTCCCAATACGCGATGGTTCCCCGCATCCTTTTGAATTTGTTGAAGATGAGGTTGTTCTCCAACAACCTACTTCTTGCCTCGCTGTTTTGGAGATCGACCGCAGTAATCCTCTTCTGGAACAACTGCCTTGCCCGAATCGACATGATGTCACGGACGTTCAACATTTGACAGACATAGAACTTGAAAAAAATGTTGTCCGGTCTTTGGGCAAATCTACGATCACAATCAAACAATTCCCACTTCACCACTTTCCGGTAAGGAACCGAGCAGTCCGGTTTTGGACCACTGAAATTGATGACAATGTTCCCAGATCTTCTCTCTCCACCAAAGAGTGATGGAAAACACAACTCCTCCATGTCATTCCGAGAAGGAATGTGACAAGGAGTATTTCCCTCACATGGTGCTGTGATCACATGTCCTTTGGACATTTCCTCGAACAATGGAATCCTAAAGTACATCGTTTGCTCGACTTGGTCGTCTTCAAAACGAGAAACGCTGCCTCAACTTCGTCTTGGGATGATGATGCATGACTCTCGTTCATCTCACGTTGTGCTCCATGGTGCACATGTTCTCTGAGCTCCGACACAAGCTTTCCAACATGTGCACTTGACGTCTGAACCCCCAACCTTGCAAACAGGGGTGAGTTGTCCATCAGCCATTGCAATGCTCTGACAACAATCCCTGGTCAGACACTGTCGGACCACACACTGCCATAGTATGACATCTTGCGTTTGAATGCAAGGCATACTGTCTCTGACATGGTCAATGGGCACAACAACTCAGTAATGACATCAACAACATCCAAAGGGACAGTTGTGACCACTCCTCGTAAACCCTTCTGCCGTCCTTGGTTGAACAGAACAATGTTCATGAATGGCACAAAAGGACATACCAAACGTTCCTCCAATGACGACAGGGATGATAACTCTTCAGGAACTGTATTCATACTGAAGTTGTCCTTCACTGCGAATGGAGCAGTTCTGCCCCGTGAGACTGCAGCACACACAGAACAAAGTAATTCATTGCAAATGGACCTTTCATGCATCTGACACCTAAAACACAACATGTCGCACAATGTACATGGTGTACACGGTCCATCCAACATCTCACGCAAGTAAGCATCAACATCCATCCTCCTACCTGTACGTATTGTACATTCCCGGCATTCATTGGTTATCAACGCATGGAAGAGCTCATTTCGAATGAGCTTGCCATTAACCACGAACAAATGTCGAAGCTGTGGGAAATTGGCTCTTGGGCGGAACATCAATCCACCGAGCGAGAAGAGCAAGTATTGGCGAACAACCGCAGCAGTCATACGACTAAATAAGCCATAATACTGGTGGTTGAAAACTTGACACTTGTACTTTATCTCACGTTTTGACTTCATTTCGTACAAATCCACAAACTTCAAACCCACTGAATCACAGCACAGATTGAGCTTCTCCTTCACCTCCTTCTCAATCTCACAATACAGTGTTTCCTTTGACGTGAAACGACGACGTGTCATCACTGGTTTGCCATCCTCTTGTTTGCTGCTGGGAAAAGTAGATTCAGGGCCAGGTCGGTTCTGAGGACCACCACTTGATTCCACACTTGTTACTGTACTCAATGGGACATTCTCATTCAGAACATCGAACAGTAATGAAGAAAACTTCAGAACTGCTTTCGTTCCTTGACTTGAAGAAACCGTGCCTCCAACACGCGATGCTGGAGGTATACGTTTGGTATTCATATTTTTCCGAGGACGAAGGTGTGCGGTATTCCCGCTCTCATGCGATGAAAGATCCAGCCTAGCAGAAAACTGAAGCATCATGTCATTTGTAACATGTGAGGACCTGTGGTGCTCTCAGCGTATGAAACATTGCGGCATTACTTGAGTCCCGTACAGAACGCCATCATTATTTGAGTGTGTCAAAATGGTTCCCATTGTACTTCAGATGTACACATGGGCCAAAAATGGTACGCAAAAAGAAAACACGATGGAAAACCCGGCATCACTCTGCCACACAAAAAAACGTTCGTCTATACAAGACTGCAGTTACCAGCAGTTCACCAAAGGACCCCCATGTCCCATCTGTACAAATATGGGTTAGGTATGCCTGCCTACTATCCCAAGTCCGTCGATGGCTTGTACCCAATGGCAAATTGAAGCCATTGAAATGAATAGCTGCAAATCAAGCTATCTCAATGAGTACGTCCATGTGTCTTTCTTCACATCCATGGATGGCCACAGATATAGCTCGAAACATGCAATTTCTGTCGCCACGAATACCAGCACATTGCGTGTGCAAGGGACATCCAAACAAAGCAGGATTCATGTCATACAGCAACAATGGTCGCTGCAGTCTGAAAACACCATGCGCAACAGAACAGATATGTGTCGGTCCATATCGATGATAATCTTGACAATTGCCATCTCCATCATCTGCCTTGTCCAAAACCTCTGGAAGAAAAAGCATGTGTGTACACTGTACAATGTTGTCGCTCAAGTGCTGAACTGAGTGAATACCTTGCTGCACCACACTGAACTTCCTTCCAAAAGCATCCTCATCCCTTACCAAAACGTCGAAATGACACTCAGCACACACAATGTGAAAACAAGCGGATGTCACACTCCCATGCCCGCACTTGAACATGAGGGTTTGATCATTGTTCCACACAAACATGGCACAATTCATCATTGTACGGAACAACATCTCTGTCAACCCACCCCATACACCAACGTTACCCATGAAAGCCACATACGACCGTGCATTAGGACAATGGAAGCCATGCACAGCTGAAAACCAATGTTCAACAATGTCGAAATGTTCAAACGCAAAGTTCACAACCTTCGCCCGTACTTGCATGTGCTCATCTTCAGTACCAAAAAAAATCCACGAGAAACATCGGAACAATGAGTTCCAATGCACAAGCCTTCCTCCTAATCACAAACGTTAACTTCTCACTGTCACATCCACTTGGTACAGTAATTGCCTCCAGCCTTCCGCGTGATGCTTCTGCTGCCATCGCCACACGTGATGTCCGAGTGCCACTGACCACCCACTGTTAACACACACAACATACCACATATTGCAATGAACACAACATCCACGACACATCACACGCGGAGCGGAAACACAGACCAACCATTCGCGGCAACGGGAAACACAACCTACCATAAAATGCGAAACAAACCAAGCTCGCCAAAAGGAAACACACAACAAGATCCGCGTCGTTGTCCCGTTGGATACACTTTTTCCTTGATGCCTGCGACTCAAAACAGTGACTTTTAATATGAATCCATTGACGATATGTATACAATCCTCATGACACGTGAACGTGGGACAGACGCACCTCAGTCAACTTCACGGAATGTTGTGTATATCGAACCCAATTCTGTTGCTCACTTTAGTCACGTCCACACCCTGCACACGACAGTTCTAATTCTCAGCACATTTCATTCGTACTTTCCTCTTCAGTAATGTGCGTGAGTGCCTGTGTGCTGAAGTACCTCGCACACCACGGGTGGGACCACAACAGACGGCCTCGACTTTCAATGTCCTCCGAGCGTACGAGCTCAGCCAACGGCAGGAGCCACGCAACTGCGCTGCGTGCCAAAAGGATACTAACATTGCCGACATCGGACTATATGCTTCCCTGACCTTGACTGCGTGCCATCATACTCCCTTCCACAAATCCCAAACTGTCATCGAAACTACATAACAAAAACAACATACCAAAGGTACAATCCTTGAACTCATCTTGCCCACAACGTTACGTACATCAAGACCATATTGTCACACCGCGACGTAGACATAAACAACTCTACCAAGAACGAAGTCGCGTTCCATCGACCTTCATCGTCAACCTCCTTTACCAGGTTCTCTCCCTAAATCGAGCGTATGAAATAAAAAAACCCCGGACTTTTGGTACACCATATGCAGTAGGTACTCAGCATATTTATCAATGAACAACACCGCAAGCTTTTGAGCAAATGCAGCAATAACATACCCTCATATCTACTACATCATGGCATGATTCCACAAATGGAAAACTCATGTATACATATCCCTCGCGATAAACACCCAGAATGTCCCACATCATCGCACCTCATAACACCTACCATCACATAGTCCACGTAGATCACAAATCAACGAAGAGGTCAGTGCTCACCTACCGAAAACACGACTTTCGCATGGCCACTACCGACATGCGAGACAATCGGGCCACATCGTGTAAACATGAATGACTCCCAATAGCTTACCCTAAGTGGATGCCACTCCACACCAAAGAATTCCAATTACCAATGTTGGAACCCATGTACGTCATTCACACACCTCTCTCAATGGTGCACCGGACCACCACCCAAATATGTTCAAATCCACAATGTTGCACTGACAAACTAGTCACCATATATGTCAAATCCGACGTCCACACCTGTCCGCCTTCAAGAACCACGACGCACGACACGTCGGACGTTATGTTCAATGACGACCACACATAATCGACACGACACACCATACGCCACACGTGCTATGCAGAATATTGTTCCACCGTAATGTTTTCATCCGTTTGTGAATGCAACCTCCAACACCACCATTAAAACCGGAGCTTCACGAAGGAACCATAATCAACACAACTTTAAGTTCCTCGTATGACGGACATCGCAAAAACTTGACGGTAAACAACAATATGTTCATCGGGCACACACCAATTGTCGAACAACAGTCTCCATCTACAACGACGTCGGAATTTGCATGACATGTACAACATACTCAGCAATCTATTCTGACAACATCAACCGGACACCATGCCTCCGCACTACTCTAACAGTGACGCCACCGTACGACTCAAATCCACCTTGGCACTCGGCCACGCCATTGGACAGCAACTGCTGCCACGTCGAACCTCATCTTCAGTCACAAAAAAAAAATAGCGCAGTTCCACCTCCCCCTCGGAACCTTTCGTTTCTCAACACATACATCACCGGACAATTCAACCGAGAAAACCTACTCATCCCGATGCCAGACACGTAATCCCAAGCAGATCGGCCATCGGACACCAGACGACATCGTCCCCACAACACTTCTATTGAACCTCGTTCAACTATATCCATATATTCTCATGTACAACTTCACACAAGAGTGATGTACACAGGATGATCCAACTACATCCTCCTGAACAATTGTCTGGTTTCCTCCTATCTATTTCCCTACGACCATCAACCCTCGATACACCACTGTGATGACGACTAAACACCTCAACATCGCCCTCCTGATGACATCGACATCGTCGCGGTTAGCGCCCCAAATGACAATGACTGCACATGCACACGTTTAGGCCGGAAATGTCACACATCCACACACAAGTGCCTGCAGCCTTGCGGCCACCTCGTGGCCGCAGATGTCGCACCTCCACCCAACAGTTGGTGTGTGGAGTGCCTCACAACTACCGCCTCCGCCGCCTCCGCACGACCACACATGGCTCCAATCACGCTACCTCTCCCAACGACGCCACACGACCCAGATCTGCTGCTGATGGACGAGGAAGGCTTTGCGAAGGAAGTAAACCTGTGAGATGGGCGCATNTCTCTCTCTCCATATCTCTCTGTTTCCTCTAAATTTCTGTTTGATTCTATGCAATTACATCAGATCTTTCTTGCAGGATGGAACATAAAGCTGGATGACATTGCCCCATGGCATGTTGTATTAGTGCATCCGCCATCTACTACATCTGTTTTGATAAGTACAGCAACCTCATGTCAACGCCATACATAGCCTTGGACGGCAAGCACTTGCCAATGTGGTTCAATCTCGCAAATCCAGACACAAGTGCCCACTTCTATCAAGACAAGTCATTCCTGTGGCTTGTGGCAGGCCCAACTCTTGGAGGCCTCAAAACTCGACAGCTAGCAATGCGATCATCGAACACGGAGTGGTCTTATGCCATCATAGATGCCAAGATTGACCGCAATCTGTTTCACAATCCTGCAGAGAACCGTTCAACGATGAATTCACTTTGACTACTACAAGTCCCTTGCACTCACACAATTCTCAAATTCTGTACTTTACAAATCTGACACATGCAACTCTCCGTTCACTTTGAATGTTACAAAAGGCCAACAAATATATGCTTCACATGTCAGATTTTGCTTACTGTCTTGTACTATCTGCCTTGCTTCATTATACATCTTCATCATGGAAATTTTGGTTCTCCATAACTCATGAAAATGCACACACAGTAACATGAATATGACAAGTGTTTGTTCACAAAAACCAGAAATGCAACACAGACCTATCACTTAGTATTTTT
>SZWC01005983.1:56174-68096 GCA_023375785.1 Penium margaritaceum
TACAGTCTTGGAAAGGTCCACCGCGCGAGACCTCTCCGCTTCATGGACCTTGACGGTAATTGGGAACACGTGTGTTGACGCCATGGATGCACCTTGTACAGGGTTAGACACCCTGCTGTTGACAAGTACGTCTGAGGCATCGATGCTTTTCTTGTTTTGTCGTGAGCACTATTGTGTACGCTGTCTTCTCGTTGTGCCAACTTCAAGTTTTCTCCCCCTCCTTATAGAGCCTCCTTCGGAGAAAGATGTCAACGACGACACACCCTCAAAGAAGAAGAAAGGTGGCAGCCCGCAATTCCCCAAGGGCATTGATTTCTGTAACATGGAGGAATGCCGATGTGGCAGTGAAGACTACGTTGTGGAGGAGCGAATTTCCGATAAAGTGGGAGCGCAACGAGCCCGGGCACATTGTTGTGCGCTGTCGCAACCACTGCATGCACGGTTGTACGTGGATCACCCATGCATGTATCAACGTCCAGAACGTCAACCTTTCCTCTTGTGTAGAGGGACATTGGTGGACGCCTGGGCGGACCAAGGGCAACCCCGCTCGCAACTACGAGTAGGCCCTTTGCCACAACCATGACACCGCGCAACGGGATTCGACAACAGACGCAAAGGCCGTATGCGCTATGGTGGAGGCTGTGACACACGAGAAGGTACCCTACCAAACCATGTGGAAGGCGTGTGATAAGGCACAGGAGGAGATAATGGGCGACAAGGTTCAGTCATGGGGCTTGTTCCCTGTCTCATCCACCGAGGTAAGCACATGTGTCACGCATGCCTCAAGTGTACAACATGTCTCAATCGTGTTCCATGATCTTGAATCACTTCCTATGCCATCTGTAATCTGCAGCTGATGAACATGGACCCAAACACCATCGTCGTGGCCTTCCAGGATGACACGAAGCAGAATTTCCTCCGTGCATTTGTAGCTCCTAGAGCGTGCCGGTTGGGGTGGGCACATGTCTGCCGCATCATCACACTTGAAGGCACGCACTTTAAGAATGGCCATAAGGAGATGCTGCTCATCACATAGTATTTCAACGCGAACAACAACTCGCTCCCGATGACGTACGCCATCTGCAAGGGGGAGGACAAGGATAACTGAGCTTGGCTCATGGAGAAAGTTTCAAACGCCTCCTGGAGTGTGCGGGACGGTGGGACGGTCATCATCAGTGACTGTGACGTGGGGCTCATCACCGCCATGCACAAAAAGCTACCGTGAGTCAGTCACAAGTACTACACCTACCAGATCAAAGAACATGTGTGTCTGTCATTCGGGAAGCAGGTGTCTGGGGTCTTCTAGAGGATGGCGCACGCGTACACTTGCGATGAGTGGAACAGGATCTCAGACAAACTTGCGGCTGTTAACGCTAGGACGTGCACCTATTCATTGGGCATCAATAGGGAGGGTGGCATCCCTCTAGCAACATGGTTGAGGTGGTATGGTCCACAAGGATGTGGCGGTCACACGACCAGCAATGTTGTTGAGCTACTGAATACCAGGATTATGGAAGCACGGAAGTTGTTTCCATTCCATTGCTTTGCTGGCCTCTACCCCTACGTGTAGAAAACAAGAGCAACATGCAGGAAGTTTTCACATGACGCCAAGGGAGACTGGGCAAAAGCACCTGGCAAGGTGCTGACGAACAACAAGCAGCGGACGCAAGACTAATACGTGGTTCATACTGCCAACCTTCAAGGCATAGTCACAGGTTCCAGTGGTGAGCCACGAAATGTGGACTATCGCATGCGCAAGTGCTCGTGCGGCAAGTTCCAGGAGTTCAACATCCCGTGCATCCACTCCTGCACCGTCCTCATCAAGAATGGGGTGGACCCGGATGGCTACATGGACATGGCCAACAGTAAAGCAGCCTGGAAGCACACCTACAGCAATCCGAAGCCCGATGTCAACCTCAAGGTTTTGAATTCGCTTCACAAGGGTTGGGATCTGCCTCGCCCAGACCAGGGTCGTGGGCGGCAGCCTCGCAAACGCAAGCGGCGCAAGGTGCTCTCACATGTCAACCACATCTGTGGTAGGTGTGGGTTAAAGGGCTAGTCCAAGCGATGATGCATGACCCCGCCCATAGCTACTACGCACGAGCTCATGCAACCGCGGGAGTCTCTCCGACAGGCTGCACAAGAGGCTACAACAACGTTGAGCAACACCGCAGGAGTTGCAACCTGAGACAGCATAGCCAATGGTTTGGTAGGCAAAAGCGCGGCAGTGGGAACAAGTGTAGCAGCCGGCATTAGCACAGCAGGCACAAGAAGTGCATAAGGAACACGCGCAGCAGCCGGCATTAATGCTGTAGGTATAAGGACACATGCCAGTGCAGGCATTGCAGCAAGAACACCCGTTGACGTGGATGCAAGCACAATAGTCAGCACCACTACAGCAGTAGTGACCAGTGCTATCAATGGCACCATGGGTACATCCAGGTGTGCTGCAGCAGTAATTTGAGCAGCAGCCGTGGGACTGCAGACATAAGGGGCTACTTTACACGGTAATGAGGAAGAAGGCAGTGTGGAGAATGGTGGTGACCTCACACAGGATCACAGGACAGACAACAACCCCGAAAACAACCACACAAACGGGAAGGAGGGCAAGGAAGGTGAGGACTACACAGACAATGGTGAGGGTGGTGTTTGGGATGAGGTTTTGGGGTCAAAGACAAGCACTGAGTAGATTTTGGTTAGTGAGACCTGAGACGATGACTTCAACTGCAAAGAGGAGATGAGACGTGCATGGTTTGAGGCCAAAGAGGATGCATGGTGGTGCCAGTACGTGATGAGACACGGTATGGCACACGGCATTAAGTTTCCCTACGTGGATTTTGGCGTGTGAAGGTAGTTGGACAATGCATGGTATTCATTCGACGCCAGCGTTAATTCAATACATGACATATTTCCATATATTGTTGTTTTGTCGAGCACCTTCTTTTCATGTCACACATTACTTGTGTATAAAGTTAGACATATCATGGCATTTTCTGGCTCGTATTACTATGTCTATTCATGTCTCCTCTCTTGCATGTAAACATTTGCAGGTTACAACTTGGTACAAGGTGTTGCATAACGTTCCAGACAAGAAAGGGCAGAGGAGAAGATTGACTCGTGGAATTCATCTACACAAGAGAAGAGGAGTTGCTATCTCTACGGGGGACATCACTTGTGGAAAGCAAGGGTGCCAGATTACACGTGGAATAGGATTTAGTTCAGCATGTAGTAGGGACCAGATTTCAGGAGGACCATCTAAGGAAGTGTTTCATGATGCACTAGAGTGTCTGGAATGGCATCCATGCGCAGCGTGTCATTTCAATCTGTGGGTTCACAGTTGGCCAATCTACATTCAGGAATGGATTGCCTCCTATGATTTGGGACCTCTATACTACTGGTGTTAATGATGTGTTTGGAAAACGATGTCCCATGCTTACATTGTCCATTGTGTACATGAGAAGCTATGCCAGAACCATGGACATAAAGGCCTAGAGAAGGATTCAATGATAATGAACATTCCTTGACTTCTCTTGAAACTATGGATAGAAGTGCTTCTTTCTTTGCAGTCCTTTGTAGGCTCTATACATCAGTTTATAGATGGATGGATGAATGCTATTGGATGCTTCTTTCATGTCATGAAAGAACGAATATACGAAGTTGTAGTATCTTGAATGATGCCGTTGGAACTGACACAGAGCATGACATTGTCACTTTACATGTTAAGCGCAATCAACCAATGCACGCACATTACTACATACGTTAGCTATGGCACAAATTTAGACCCATTCTTGGTCATGTTCAAAATTCATCCTACGTTCCATGAACTCCCAACCTTGAAATCCTCAGAGAATAGTAGAAATTTGTTTTATCATTTAGGTAGAACTGATGATTACTTAAGTTCAATAATTGGTAATGGAATTATCAGACTGTGGTAGGGCAAAGTGGATGCACGCAATACACTGTAAATGACATGAGAGAACAAGGGAGCACATTGTAGATGATTCTCCTAAAGTTTAGAGTACTTCGCAAGTGACTTCGTGACATTCATTCAACGGTTGTCCCTACACGACACAAGTAGGGACTAGGCGGCTCAATTGTTGACCAAGGCTCCCACACACTCGGACAGAACAATGGATGTGGAGTCCACATTCTACAGCCTAACACCCAGCACATGGTTCCTGGATCTACATGATCTGGTAACCATGACGGCAAGGGGTTCCGGGTTCTCCACCAGTCTGATTCCTCCTTCATGAGAGACCAAGCATGTTGCACAGCTATGGGATCCATGGGTGGTGTGGCTTGGTCCTAAACCAGCCCATTGGTGAGGTGTCCGTTAGTACCAGCAGAGGTTTCAGTTGGCTGTTATGATGTACATATGGACGATATAGGTGTGTAAGGATGTCACCAATATTCCAGACAGTGCCAACGACACTGATTACAGCTTGAGGCTTCCTTGAATGTGTAATTTGATAGTGGATTTGGAATCTAAAGGAAAAACTGTGCGAGATCGACCCAAGAACGGGGTCGATCCATCAATAATTGAGGAAGTTATGCCCGGCCGAATTTAGAGCGGCGGAGGGAAAAACAAGTTACGGGAATTCATTCCCAACGACCAAGGCTTGGTCCTTGGAAGACCCAACAAGGCTGGAGCGAACCTTGGAGTCTGGTTAGTCAATGAATCAATGATCATTGAGTGCCAATGGCACTTTGGAATGGCGTCCCGATGTGTTATTACCACAAAGGGCGCTTCAGACGGCCGTCACCGCCGCTAGTGGTGATGCTAGCGGCAGATTGCCATGGTTCACAAAAACGACCATATGTTGGCCGTTCCTCCGCGAAATCATGAAAGTCTTGGTGCATTGGAAATCTGGAAAGATGAGCTACGTGATGTTGAGGCAATAACACTCATTTTAGGCCTGTATGGAGTGGTACACAGCTCGGCGACCTTGGGTCGCCTAGGATGTGTCATCATGTACATATAGCCTCGTATGTTGACACTTACACAACAAGTACAGTTTACTGCCACTTTTTCAGACGTGTTCCTGTGCTACCCCACGATGATCCTATGCTTCCGCAAATCCAAAAAAATGTGCACCGGCCTCCCCTTGGTCGCCGGTTGGTGCCTACACCATCTGGTTGAGGCTAGAATACCGCGTCCGGTTTACACTTGGTACCAGACCCACCCTTGGCTCAGGGGCACAATCATCTACGTGACAACCTCTCGTGGTCAGCGTAGACCTACACGTGTCTTGTCTATATGGCAGATCTGTGCCCAAGGCCAACCACACACTCCGGTGACAAGGCGGTAAATGGAGGACCCATTGACGAAGAAGTTGTTCAGGACGTAAGATGACTTCATTCAGCACGTTCCAGATGGCCACGATGTTTGACGCGCAAGGCCAAGCAATAGAAGCTGCAGTATTGCAGAATATGCTCGTCTACATGCACGCCAAGATGGACTGGTTACAGAAGCAAAATGCGTACCTCAACCAAGAGCTCAAGAAACGTCTAGTGACAACGCTAGTGGCAGTTGCCACCACAAACAGAGTTGCGGTAGGTTCTCCTTCCCTGTTCAAGCCAAGGCCGTTTGACCCTTTGAGGAAGGATGGGCTAGGTCCACATGCTTGGATACTCAAACTAGAGTTGTACTTTGCCGCCATCGGCATGGATGCCTCAAGGTACGAGGCGCACCATGTCTATGCCGTGACCTTGTCGAGAGGGATATCGTTGGATTGGTGGGTTGATGTGATGCGGTCTAATCCACACGACAGTGGAGCAGTAATGGTCGCCATCATTACGGCCGCGACTAGAATCTCAACCCCATTGGCTCCAACCTCTAGCAATGGTGACCCTACCCACAAATGGATGACCTCGTAGAAGGATTTCACAGAGTCGTTCATTAAGCACTTCACCGTGGTGATGTGAGCAACAACGCGCGCGCCAAGCTGCATCGGCTTCACCAAACTGTTGGCGTTGCCGGCCACATCCACAGGTTTCATGAGATTGTTGCAAACTATGGGTTTGACTCCCATGATTTTTTCTTCCACAATAGCAACAGCCACAAGAACGACGCCTGTGATGTGACGGTGATGCACGGCCTCAACAACAACCTGCCGGGGATGATTGCAGCATCAGAGTGGTATGACTAGCGCGTGCAATAGGCTCATGCGAACAGCCACAACCCTTTTGGTGGTGGTTATGACAAGCGGGCCGAGAGCAACAACACGCCCATGGAGATTGGATCTTTGCAACAGCTCAAGTGATACAACTGTCACAAACCTGGCCACATTGCGCATGATTGTCGGAGTCCAAAGAAGGGGGACAACAAGGGTAAGCAACAAGGGAAGGAGAAGCAAGCCACAAAGGAAGCAGAGAATGAAACAAATGATTTGGTTAATCCTGGATCCTCTCAGTCCAAACCTACACTTGACCGTCCTTCCGAATGCCTTGCGGCAATCAAGGAGGTTAATGAGGTCAAGACATGGGTTGCGGGGTATGAGGAGCAGCCGACACATCTCTTGGAGGCATGAGCGAAAGTTATCAAGGGGAAGGTGGGGAGTTTGCTGGATTGAGGCACAAGCCACAGTTTTGTGAGCATGGAGTGTGCTTAGAAGTAGGGCCTTGTACTCACGAGCAAGAAGTGGACCGCCAACCAAGTTGATGGCACGATTGAAGTGGGGTACATGGCCCGTCCCCTCCTTTGCATGTGGAAGCTTCACAACAAGAGCCTAATGACCATATACCGGGTGTGCCCAATGAAGGATTACAATATGATCCTTGGTCATGTTTTCCTCCACAAGCACAACCCCACTGTCAATTGGGAGGTGCGCATCGTCTCAGTCAAGCTCAGAGACAAGGAGTATCCCCTACCTATGTGGTTCGGGAAGAGCCTATGGCGGAGGAGACTTGTGGGGAGGAAGCGTCCCAGTAGTCTGTGCCTTGTAAGAAGGAATTGATATACGTTACCACTACTCACATGATCTGGTCATGAAGAACGTGGTGGACTTGCAGCACTGCGGAACGAAGAGCATGCTTGCTGACTGCATGACCAAGCCGTTGGAGAGCGACTTGCACTATGCAGGCATTCGTGGATTCGGCATAAGGAGTGCGGCAGAGGAAGGGTGAGCCCCAAGGCATTGATGGAGCCCAGTAAGGGACAGATGGACAGAGGTGCAAGGGATAGATTTTTTGAAATACTATGCACCTTGTCCACTGCCTAGCTGGCTAGCCACACATACAGACAAGGCATGCACTACTCTATGGAGTACGTCCCCTTGGTCTGTTCTGAGATGGGCAAGGAATGCGCTGCCCATAATGGGTATGTGCCCTGTGGCTCATCATAGGAACCATACCTTTTTGGCTTGGTTGAATAGGCACCGGAGTCTCAAACGAGAGGTTGCGGGTTCATACCCCGCGACGGCCCCAATTTTCTTTGCGGCCCAAACTGGAACAGGAAGCTTCTCGGAAACTTACTAGAGCCTGCCTTGAGGAAGACACATGGCGGTCTAAGGACGCGCCAAGTAGGACTGTAGGTTAAGGTTGGCTCCAGTTGTGAACCGAGGGGCACCCGGCGTGACGGTCACACGCCGAGCTCTTGGGATAAACCTCCCAACCCTCGACCCCTTGGTGTGTGGGCCAACCCTTGAGATGTCGCACGACCCTCTCCTAGCAGCAAGGCCGCTGCTAGTGACCGAGGTTTCCGCCGTGCGACCCTCCCGGCGGCGTTTGCACCAAGGTGCGCTGCGAAAGACTTGTAGGATCGAATTGACGTGTGCGTGGCAATGCTTGGAGAACAAAGAGAGTTGGGCAAGGAAAGAAGCCTTAGACTTGATAGATCAGTACAAGGCAATGTACAAAGTCTCTGGGTAAGATTGGCATGCCTAGATCAATCCCTAGGCTTCCTTATGTACCAGCCCCTATGGGGCAGCCGAAATCTACTCAGCGCTCCAAAGCTCTTTATCGAGGCGCATTCATGCAAATAACACATGCGCCATGTAGTACGCGCTGAGAGCTTTTCAACGCACCAAAGAACGCCTCAATCCGTGAAGAAACGGCTAAGTTATGGCCGTTTGAATGCTCCACGCGTGACGGCCGCTGGCAGCACCGCCAGAGGGGGTCACGGCCGCCCGAAGCGCCTTTGCTTGCGAATGCAGCTCCAGCCGCCATCCCGAGGGGCCCATGGACCCCAATGAACCTTGCCACATTGGCTAAATGTCCATCCAGGGGCGCTTTGGCTGCAGTGGGCGAGAAAGTCGCTCCGCCGTGCTCGGGGTCGAACCGGTATGTCTCTTGTTTTCGAGAGGTGCGCCTCCCACCTTTGCACGGCCGTATCTTTCTCGTCCCTGCACCGAATGACCCGGTTCTTGGGTTGATTTCGCACGGTTTTTTATGTAAAATACAATGGGAACATCAAAGCATGCATCTGACCTCAGCATGATGACGTAATCACTGCCTCGACCGGCGGCTCCCAAAACACCAGTGGAGCCACTACAAGCAGAAGCTTTAGCAAAGCTTTGCAAGTATAAAAGCCTGTACCTTGCATGCATCCATTTATATTTCTTGCCTTTGAGACTCCTCACAGAGTTTCCAACCAAAGGTAAACACTAAAGGCCAACATGCAGACTTCGTGAGGTTGCAAACCAAACGAACCTAAAGTGTGGATCTCTCGTTCGAGGGTGATATGTTTTCTTGGTTGCAATACCAAGAGCGGTTGGCGAACTCCCATGTCGTGACCCATTTTCTAGACCGTTGCTATTCGACGCATTGACAAAGGGTTATGGGCCCACACTTCTAGTTCTAAGGCACGCTTCACAGACCAACTAGCGCGTGGTCTTGCAGGGCGCGCAGGTACAACAGGGACACGAAGATCAGACGGCTCCAATATGCTCCATCGGCTCCATCGGCTTCTTCAGGTAGGGTGTGCGCACGTGGCAGACTAGGGGACAAGGAACAGCTCTATCCATGTTGGAAAAGACCCTCAAGCCCCAACAGGATTAAGCTTTACCCCTTTTTAGAAGGTGGTACGACCCCGAGTCCGTTCTCTCACGACAGCACCATCGCCTTAGGCGATCATCGGCGGAAGGGGTATGCAACGGAACCAACTGCACCTTTGACAACGGTTGCATTCAACAGCCTCATCAGCCTCATTGGCCTCAACAAAGCACAGTAGCAGTGAAGCAGAGAAGATGAGAAATCGCAAGAAATGGTGGATCCGACTCAAGCCCGCCTTGAGGCGGGTATGTCCAAATTCACGGGGACAGGGTTTCCCTTGTGGAAATGGCAGTTTGAGATTGTCATGAACGTGCGTGGCTACCTCAATATCCTAAAATGGACCAAGACAGCACCCGCCGATACGACAGTGACGACGTATGCGGCTGACCTTGCAGCATGGACGATGACGAACAACATGGATCTCGCTATTCTTGTGACGTCCATCAATGAGTCTCAACACTCCCACATCAGAGGATGCACGTTGGCTGCCGAGGCCTATGCAAAACTCGCATGCGTGCATCAATCGAATGCCCTAGCAAACCGAATCTTCATCTTCCAAAGGTTGATGTCGATGAGGGTGAGCGAAGGAGAATCGATACCCGCATTTTTGCAGTCATTCGACAACGTGCTGCAAGAGGTCCAGAAAATAGAATGGAATCTCGACTCCAACATGCGTGCCATGATCCTTCTAATGGGGGGTTGAGCAAAAATGATTTAAAACTTGGGGCACTTTGACGATTGTTCGCCAAAAACTAGGGGCTACTTTGGAATTTCCCAAACGAAGTAACCCTTTCACAATCATTATGTTTCAATAGATTTCAAATGATCCATTGTTGCACTGAGGTGCATAAGGTTATAGAGCAACTAACTCAATGTAAGAGAATCACCATCTTAACGACCACGTCCATTCAAAACTTTCTGGTATGATTCCTCTTGATCTTTGTCCTAGTTGAAGGCTACTTTCACATGTGAGTCATCCGAAAAAAATTCAAACAAATTAGACTAGGAAATGTAGATGTGGAATTGAATATTCATACGCATTTCTTATGTTGTACTAATTGTACACAGGGAAGCGTTCTTCAGACAAAATTGTGTACATTCATAAAATCCATACGTGTGTCAGTGTATGTATACATTTGCATGCATACATGTTTGCCTTTTTCTACGTAAACATAGATTCATAAATTTCTTTTCATTCTATGTAACTGCCCTCCATCAACCTATGAACCTGGACAGGCTTGCAAGTTGCCCCTATTCTCACTGGACCATCTTTGTGTTGCCCTCATTCTGAAGATTATGTCCAAGCCGCCCCAGTTTTGCGTTTTTGGGGAATTATCTCCAGAATGCCCGGCCGAAATGAAAAGACATCGTTGTGTTATCCCCATTTTGACAAGTGATCACCAGTTTTCCCCCATTTATAGGGGCAATGTAGAGATAAGTAAAAAAGGGACAACCTGACGATAAGTTAGAAATGAGGGTATCCTGAAGATGGTCTCGCTAGAATGGGGGAGACTTGGAGGTTAGCCGCTATGAACCTACCTCAACCTATTTCAATAAACTGTGGTAATTTCCATTCTAGCTAATGAATTGTTTTCTTGACCTTTGTATCTTTCAAGTGATGTGTATGTGCATAGTATCTAATCTTTGAATCATTTGTTCTTTAGTGGTCTAAAACGTTTTTGGTACTTTTTTGGTGACCTGAAGCCAGGCACATAGCTTAGGCTATCTGGAGTTTCTACAAACTGGACATTGGTTCCATGCCAAGTTTCTCCCACTTCTGGATGATTTTGTGGCGAATTAATCTTGTTTTGTTGACCTGTCCGGATCGTGCGAGTGAAGCAAACCTAGTACGTCTTGATGTATTGACCCAGTCAAATATTTCTTGGTGTAATCTGGGTGTCCTACATTCCGAACGAACTAGATATCACAGACTATGGGTCCATAAACCGATGACAATAAGTTATTACTTAACCCAAAAAATGATATTGGTAGATTGGCCATTTTGCTCATGGGCCCACTAATGACAAAGCAAAGATTCTGAAGAATGTACCGCACCGTCAAGAATTGTACTGACTGACTTGAAAAACAGACACTACAGGTTGGGTTCGACCCCAACGCTCATCGTTTTTCTAGACTAGCCAAAGAATTGATCCCAGCTACAAAAATTAAGGACACTGAAATGCTTCTGTCATTATTCCATACGAAAGATACCTTATTGATTTATAGCTTTGATAGAAAATAACTATTGCAAGAGAATAATTCAATAATACGGCTACAACTTCAAGTTTTTCATACTAAGTGAAATACATTTGAGTAATTGTTTTCAGCTTAGTATCAAATCTTTGCTCCATGACACACATTTATTCATGTTTTCAACCATTTTGTGGTGGATTCTAGGGCCAATTTGAGTGAAAACAGTTTTTTTACACCAACATGATGTTCTTTGTCCTTTTAAAACAAAATGAAATAATCACATTGTTTTCAAGAATGAACTTTTAGGACATGACTAGAGCGGGAGGGCCAGTTCAGCCCTTCCACTTTGTGATAGCAAAGGGGTTGTTTTGAGCCACCTCTCGCTGTTGCAAGGGTTGGCCGGTGGCAACCCATCAGCTAGCTACCGGCCGGCCACCGGCCGGCCGGCTGGGTGGCTGGCGGCCAGTCAAGTGACCGGCTGGCCACCTGCCAGCGAGCCACCAGCCGCCGATCGTTCTGGTGGCTCAATCGGCGGCCATGAGGTCACGAGGCCTCAAGGGCCGAGGCATGTGGCCTCAAACCCTCATCCTTGCCCTCTCCTCCTCGCCTCCTTGAACGAGTGAGGCAAGGGATAGAGTGAGTGAGTGAGTGAGAGAGAGAGTGAGAGAGAGAGAGAGAGAGAGAGAGAGAGAGAGAGAGAGAGAGAGAGAGAGAGAGAGAGAGAGAGAGAGAGAGAGA
>SZWC01005983.1:93469-106825 GCA_023375785.1 Penium margaritaceum
CACCCCCTTGCCTCATCCCCCTCCGCTCACTCACCGCCTTCCTTCCCTCCTTCGGCCACCACCCCCACCTCGCCTTCTTCCCTCTCACTCGCATCTGTCACCACCATTGCTCCTCTCCTCCCACTTGCCACTATTGCCTCCGCCTCTTTGCCTCCACTCGCTTCCTCGGCCTCCACCTCACCTCCGCTCTCTGCTCATTCCTCTTCCTTCCACCTTCCTCCCTTGTCGTCTCCATCCTCTCCCCACTCCCCTCTCCCCCTCACTCCTCTCCCGGTGTCCGCGAGTGCTCGCAAGCGAGCACGTCAGCTCCTCCGTCGTCTCTCCATCCCACCTCCTTCTCCATCGACCCCGCCTGAGCCATAGCCTTCGCCTACCTCCTCCGTTCCCTCTCCCGTCCTGAGTGAACTTCATAATCGTCTTATCGCTCTCATACAATGCTTTCCTGCTCTCCTCGTTGCCTACGGCCTCACCGAACCCTACATCTCCACCCTCTCTCTTGATTCCCTTCATGCTGTCATCGACGACGCCTCCACATTGATCTTGTCCACAACCGAGCTCCTTGTTCTATGACCCCATTCCTACTAGAGCACCATGCCGCTTCACCTCCCTCCTGTCTCTCCTATATCTCGTTGATGTTCCTATCCTTCGCGTGTGTATCCTGATCTTGACGGCGAGACCCTCCTTTGTGTGGGAGCCGCGTCTTGTATGCCTTTGCCTCAGTGCCGGTCTCACGTCCGTCCTCGTGTCCAGCTTACACGTCCCATTCCTGTGTATGGACTCCAAGTGTTGCTACATCCATCCTATTCCAAGTATAGGTCATGACTATCGTGTTGAACGAAGTGACAGTGAGATCCACCATCTTGTGGGAACTGTGTCATCATGCATATGCCTCCTGCATGTTCTGCTTGTATTGTGGCGCTGAAAGTAGTGACAGCGAGACCCACCATCTTGTGGAAGCTGTGTCATCATGTGTCAGCATCTTGCTTACTCCGCTTGCATAATGGTGTTGAATGTAGTGACAGCAAGACCCACCAAGTTGTGGGAGCTGTGTCTTAACAGCCTCATGCTTACTTTGCTTGCATAGTTGTGTTAACATTGCATTTTTTAGTACAGCGAGACCGGTCTTTGAGATTGGAGCTGTTAGATGTGTTTTAGGAAAAAGAGCGGTCAGAGTCAAATCCGACCGCAAGCGGATGGGCGAGGTGGCTGTCCACTTATGTGAGCCACCTCGTCCATGTATACTCCGCCTCTTGTCATTTTCAATCACTTGTCTTTCCTAGTTTTACAACTTCCGCCTCTCTCCTCTAACCTAGCAACATACATGTTTCAACAAATTTGATGTCCAGAGTTAGGGCATGGGAACAATTGAACCCAATCAGACAACATTGATGAAGTACCCCAAGTATTCATATGAGAAAGAGGCGGGACATGTGTTTCAACAATTAAATATACCTAAGTTTGTTGTGGTGTCAACCATGTCCAGAATGAGCATTTTGTGTTCCATACTTGATATTGGTACAAATATTTCCATTGTTTTCTACTGATAGAAAATGGTACAAAAGCATACACTTAAAATTATTATCAAAATTCACTAAAGATGTAAAATCATTACAGCCATATCTATGTTTGGCACTAATTAGGGATATGTTGAAACTATTTTCCGATTTTAGCCAAACCAACTGAAGTCGGGACACTTTTCAAACATAGCTTTGTATTGTGGACGCGCATGTGAAATAGCTTTGTACTATGGATGCGCATGTCAAATTATTTCATCCTATAAGCGGTTTTCATAAATTGTGCTCAACACCGGGCACAATTTGTATTGTCACCTCTCTGATTTCATCTTTGAAATATTCGTATGCAAATCCCAAAGTTTTCTTTCATGATGAAAACCTTTATGATAGCGTTGCTCAAGAATACACCTGTGAATTTACATTGGTTCCTAGAAAAAGAAAGAGTTTTTTAGGGTTAAGTCGATCCCATGCCCAAGCTTTGGACAAGAAATTGAAAGAATGCCCCCATTTCTAAAAAAGACAAGATAAAGCAATTCTCCTCATGTGCCATTGCCGCTCCTCATGGGGTCATCGCTCCAAGAGAATTGTGACGGAGCAACAAAGCTGTTTCGAGATCCAGCAAAAACACTCGTGTATTTTCGTAACACACAACCCCCTCCTGATTTTACAAGCAAACCCTAATGAAACCATACCCAAAGTTAATTTTGAGGTTTTAGAATTTTACTTTTGCACCGGCTACTACTGGGCTGCACGATGACCGGGCCCAGCAAGTTCCCTTTCAATGCATGGGGAGTCTTGGACCCCCCATGCAAATCACACGCAAAGCATCACCTCGAACAACCACAAATCCTTCAAAAGAGGGGTTTCTGATTGTTCAATGGCCACGCTGACATGATCAGTCTGAAGAGGCATGCATGCCACATCACATCGACACAAAAGCGGTGTCAAAATGACGTTTGGAGGCAAAACAAGGAAATTTTGTAATTGATCTACAAACTTGGGGCATGCTTCCTTAAACAAACATTAGAGTCATATAACCAGCTGAGTCATTTTTCTACCTCCATTGTTGGCCAAGAATGACATGGAGAGTACAAAGGAAACTTTTTTGTGCGACATATGTTGAAGAAGGCCGTAGCGGCCGGATCATACGAGAGAGGGAGGAGACTCGGGTGGAGGCAAGAGAATCGAGAGAGGGTGTTCTTGGGTTTGTGAGATGAAGTGTGGTTGTTAGTTGCATGGAGAATGTGGCTCACGAGAACTGTGAAAGGGAGCTCTCAAGATGTGTGAGGGAGGAGGCTCTCCAGAATTGTGATGGGAGAATCAAGGGCGAGGGACTTAGCAGCAAAGGGGGCACATACTTGCTTAAGTGAGTATGTAGATATGGAAGTGAATGAAACCAGCACTGTGAGCAAGGGTAAACTTCTGCGAGGCGTCAACCTGACCAGCAGCCACGACATTTGGCGTTGTCGAGGACAGGTAGGTCTGGGACGCTCCTGTTCCAACAAACTTCTGCCAAAACATGTGACGGCCAGCGATGACTGCCCGTTTCATCCGCCGGTCTCTCTGGCCAGTAGATTAATCCAACCTGATGTGAAAGACTCACGGTGTATGCTGCCCTAACGGTGACATTACGAGCGTCATGGAAATTGCGAAAACAATGTCTTCTCACGTTTTTTTCACATAAAGTTCACGCAGCATATTTTCCATCAATAATGCAAGACAAAGCAAATCCTAGCTTCAATCCATCGTCAGTATTGCAAAGCTAGTGAGGCCAGTTACACCAAAACAAATAATTCAACATATTCTCAAGCAAGACGGTCTGGATCATCTGGGCATCGAAGCAACCCATCCAGCGTTCAGGTCGGCATAAAACTTCGACCACCGCAACCAGGTTTGCGTCTCCGGTAGGCCAAGAACCAGGTAGATTTGAATTTTTGAAGTGAATAGGAGCACGACATCTCGTCTGAGGACAGGGCTGCAACCAGGATTGTTTTGTCAGTTTGTCCTATTATCAAACCCCCAACACGTCACACCTTGGATGCTTCAAGCACAAGGTCATTCTGAACACGCGGTATTATACACGTTGTTGCTGCATCACACTAAACTTGGTGGCATTTGCAGCGAGCACGGCTGTAAGTGTGGAATGCACACTAGTATGTCAATAATGGTGAGACTGGTACGTGTCACTGTCTGCACAGCAACAGCTTCCACGTGGAGGAATCTCCCATGGCGCGCATGCATGTTATTGCTGCTTGGGCTAAAGACCAGAGTACGTCCAACGATGAGCGTGCAAACATACATACATCTGTGAGAGAAACTAACATGTACGGCCCAAGAAGAGAAGGTTGTGGAATAAACCATGTCCGGTAAGAGATATGGAGAATGTTATCTAGTTTAACATGATAGTGCAAGCGGGGATGTGTACACCAAGCAAAGAGCTTGAGCACTATACCGCAAGCGATAACTATTCACAACAATAGTGGGGGCAGTCTCGCTGAGAGTAGGCAGGCGACTACGCGCCACCAGCGGCATGGCTATGGACAACGGGCAATTGAAGAGCTTTTGGCATACTATTGTTGCAGCACTAATATCATCAGCTACCACATCCCAACAGCTCCGCCCGTAGATGAGTTGTTACAGGAAGGCCACATCAGACAAGAGTACCCACTAGGAGGACCCAACCAGGAGTACCCATCCAGAAGTGTCGTACAAGCTGCACCACACCCCTTTAGTAGCCCGCTCCCCTCCAGGAGCACCACACCTATCCAGCAGCCCATTCCCCTCCAGAATCGCCACGGGTCTCCTGTATCCCTCTCCACTCCGGAAGCCCACATCCCTCCAGATACCACTCCCCTCATGGAGTCAAGGTCGGGGGTGCAGCTCTCCACGGCTTCACGGTGGACCACAGGGAGAAAGATGTGATGCATGGTGTCTGCAAAGGAATCCTCATGTACCTGCATCCTAACAACCCAGGCACCCACAATGGAGTAACAGAGGAGAGAAGGGAGACGAGGAAAGGGGGAAGAAAACACACCAAGGTCAAGGATGACGTAGGATAGGTGATGGCAAGGACAAGTGATTTGGACATGATGACGACATTGGCATGAACACCAGCCTGGATAGGAAAAGGCAACTAGCTGAGGCAGGAAGCCAAATGGTAAAGGTTGGATGATGCACAACTTAGGTAGACAACAGGATTGAATGACTATTGATGGCAAAATTACTAACTGAAAACACAGGCACTGGCTTTCGTGGGCAACATCACCTGCCTCGACAATGTTGCGCACATAGTGGTGCTCTGTATTGATGTGCTCTGTGTGCCTATGAAGCACACCAACATTCTTGGCAATGGTGAGGTTGCTCTCGCTGTCATTGTGGAGGAGGACACGGGGGATGGAGAGATAATGGTCACAGAGGAGGTGACAGAGCCACACAGTCTTGGTCACGCTGCACCGATGGCCATATGCTCGACCTCACCTGTATTGCGGGCGACGCAATCTTGCTTGCCACTAGGCCAAGATGCAATGGACTCACCAAGGAGGAAGACAAAACCATTGCGACTCCTGTTGTAAGAGTTGCAGGCATAGTCACAGTCTACATAGCCCTCTAGGAGTCAGATGTCAGAACCTGCTAGGAAGACAAGACCAGCACGGGCAGACCCAATCACGTAATGCATGATGCACACAGCTACCCTCAAGTGACCACTGCGTGGCTCATATGTACCCGGCTAGCACAGTAACCGTGCAGGCAATGTCCAGATGAGTGGTAACGGTGAGACACGTGATGGTACCAATGATGGAGTGGAAGGTGACGACAGACATAAGCTCATCCGATCCGGTATCGTGAGTGATGCAAAGTGCGAGCTACACTTTGGTTGGCATTAGAGAGGAGGCAGGGGAGAGGGGGTGAGAAATTTCAATGATGCCAGTAAAGTGCTTAACCAACGTGTGGATGTAGCGATCCTAATGAGTGAGGAGGGACCTTTGGAGGCGTTTGATCTCAAGGAACATGCCAAGGAACATTTTGGTGAGATTAAGTTCCTTCATCCGCTTGGACGCAGAGAGCATGGCCTTAGCCTTCGGAATGGCAGGGATGGAGGACGGCGTGATAAGGAGGTCGTTGACATAGATGAGGAGGAAGGTGGGAATGGCTGATGTACCATCCACGAAGAGGGATAAATCTACGTAACTAAGAACCCACTACCGACGAGGGTCGACCTGCGTTCCAGCAGCAAAGGGACAGACAGAGGCCATACAAGGCATGACAGAGGCAACAGACCTGCAAAGTGCCATCAGAGAATCCCGGGGGCTGGACCATGTATTACTTCTATCAAGATTTCTATGAAGGAAGGTGTTGTAGACATACATTTAATAAAGCAACCACTGGAAGCAGGCTGCACCACAGATAACGATGCGACTGGTGGCACAACAGGCATCAAGGACATTGGTAATGACAAAGTCAACTCCAAGGACCAAAGAGTGTCCATTGGCAATGAGGCAAGCCTTACATTTGATAAGAGTGCAAGAGGGTTGGAGCTTGACACGAAGGATCCACTTTTCCTTGATTACATTGTGATAAAATGGAAGGTTGGCAAGTTCAAATACACCTTGCTCACATAGGGAATCTGGCTCAGCAACTTAGGCTGCATGCTAGGCAATAACGCCGGGATGAGCCAGCGCAATCGGAAGGATGGGTGGATCAGTGAGATCAAATAAAAGAGGCATAGGATGGTGGTGAGGAAGGAAGATGGATGAGGCTGTGAGCGCGAAGGCCACAGGGATGGGAGCATCGGTAATGACATAGTCAGTAAAGACATTGCAATCGCAACAGAACTTAAGGTGGAAGAAATGGTGGCTGTGTGCATGGCTAGGGTAAGGATTGTACAGGCAAAGAAGTCGGTAGGGTAGAGGATGATTACATGGGGAGGGATTGAATGGGAAATAAAAAAACACATAGGAGAGCCCGGAGAGTGAGGAGGATGGTCTAGAAGAGGAAGAGTAGACGGGGGGGTTTGAGAGATGCAGCGCACGTGTGATAGAAGAAAGGGAATCTGCCGGGCCCCGCTACCACGGGACCCGGCAGATGCCTGATCAAGTAAGAAGATAAAACCCAAACCCCTCCAGTGTAACGAGGGGGTTTGTCGATTATTGGGGGGGTTTGCGAGATGTGGCGCACGTATGTGCAAGAAAGGGAATCTTCTGGGGCCCGCTACCTCGGGGGCCGGTAGACGCCCGGGTAAGTAAAAAAACAAAACCCAAATCCCCCAGTGCAACTAGGGGGTTTGTCGGTTATTCGGGGGGGTTGTAAGATGCGGCGCACCCTGTCACAAGTTTTGGAGTTCGCACTTGCGACCTCCAAAACTCGCAACAGGGTTACTTCTGACATCGGCGATGCCAATGTCAGCGTCGTCCACTTCGCTCTTGAAGTCGGCAAAGTCCGATTTTGAGGGTGTGGGTACAGTTGTCTTTTTTTTTCCGTTTTCACTTGCACGAAGAAAAACATGGGCACCTCTGTCATGTCGTTTTCGACTATGGACAGTACCACCTTTCCGTTTTTTACTCTGGACATCGTTGTCGGTTCGTTCTCGACTATGGACACCACGGATACAACAACCAAAACCATGGGAACCAAAGCATTTGTGCCCTTATCGATTTGCAATTGTGTTTGGCTAGAACACGTCCTTGTGTATGGGTGGATTCTCTACTGATAAGACAGCCTTTTGTTGTAGTTGCATTCAAACCCCCCACGCTCTAACCCCCCTTGTAACTTGCTTTTGGCATCTACATTTTGGATCAAAACTTCATTCCGGCATCCAAAATTATTGAACCCCTCCCCTCCCAATAACATCTGGGATCAAAGGGCATTTTTTTGCGTGGGCATCTGCCAGGCCCCGCGGTAGCGGGGACGGGCGGATTCCCTTTTGTCGTAGGGGTATCTCAGACGCCTGTTGCCAGTTTTTTTTTCATGTGTGCTGTTCACCAAACCCTCGTTCGGAATGCAAACCTGATTCAAACCCTCCCCCAAAATACATCAAGGCGAAATGGTTTTTTTTTAGTCCAGGCATCTGTCGGGCCCCACGGTAGCAGGGTCTAGCAAATTCCCTTTTATCGCATGGGGGATCTCGGACCACTCTTGTCATTTTTTGTTTGCATGTACGTTTTACATCAAATCCTTGTTTCAACAGTCCCTCCCTTGGAATACATCCAAGGTTGAAGGGTTTAGTTTGGCCCGGGCATCTGCCACACCCTGCGGTAGTGGGGCCTGGCAGATTACCTTTTATCGCACGGGGGATCTCGGACTCCCCGTCTTGCTTTTTTTGCATGGAAGACTACATCAAACCCTCATTTTGGCAGCCAGACCCGATTCAAACCCACCCCCGCAATACATCCGAGGTAAACGACAAAACGAGCCACTTGCTGGTAAGATAGCCTGCCAACGTGCAGTGTTTCTTTTGGACATGCAGGCTGTTCGCGACTGAATACTTCGACCGGATAGTGGATACAAGTGTCATATTATTCCCTTTTCGTGCACACGATGAAAAACATGGATACCGCTGTCATTTCATTTTTTACAATGGACACCGCTGACATATCGTTTTTTACTATGGACACCATTGTCTTTTTGTCTTCGACTATGGACACCGCTGATCTAGCCACCCAAAACGATGGGTATGTTACAACATCGTCCATACACTGAATGTTCTGTGTACAACATGAGGACGATTGACTATACACATAGGCTGTGTTGAGCTTAATGACTAGAGGGTATGATGTGAGTGCTATTGTGAAGGCAGGTCCAAGACAAACAAGGATTGTGTGTGCAAACATACAATCGTTGATGTAGGACCCAACCCGGAGGATGTTGGGAGAGAGACATTTGGAGTCCCTAAGAAGACGTTGAATGCCCCATTCAGGAGGCACAAGAAATCATGAAAACATGCAGGGAGGGATCCGGCGCTTGCGGGGGTATCAACAACATAATAGGTGAGCAAGAGAGCCCAAGTTGCACAAGGATGCGCAAATGTAGCAGCCATGGCAGCAAGCTAATCATCTGTTGGAGGTGGATGTCTGGGGCACCAGAGAGAAGTTGGTGCGAAGCGAGTGCCACCCAATTGAGCTCCGTATGAGCGGGCCGACACAATAGCACCTGCCGTCCTGAGTGATCATAGAGTGTGTGAAGAGCAGGCCAAGCAGTGAGGTTGGCAGACTGAGTGCTGATCAGATCAACGGAGGTTGGGGGGATAGCAACAGTGCAGGAAACGGAGGGACATACCAGCGGAGGATACCGATGAGTGGTTATGTGAGTGAAAAACATAGCTATCTTGACGACCTGAGCCTGAGACCGGGCTAAGGCAACACCATGAAAGACAAGATCAAGGAGGGGGAGACTGCCAACTTCTGTCCCAACCACAACGACATCAGCAGCGGCGGTAGTCATGGCCGTGCGAGCAGGAGCACCATTATTTGCCGTTGCAGAATGAATATGGCCAATATCCTCAATGATGGATGGCCCAGTTGGCTGGCCCATCGGGGCGACCGACCCAATTCTGCAAACGGGAAGATGCGTACCCTCACCGGTGAGTGATGATGGAACAAGGGAAAAATGATACAAACATCAAGGGCTTGGGACGCATGTTATTGGTGGCCATGCCATGGACAACCCAAGCTGTCAATGAGATAGACTAGGAACATCTGAGAAGACACTAGGTGTGACTTCTATGCGAGGAGACGGGTGGAGGATGAGGTCCAGACGCTTTGGCAAGGGAGCCATGCAAGGCACTAGGATGGGAATAAGGGGTTAAAGGTGCATAAAAAATACTAGACAACAATACTAGAGGTGGACAACAATACTAGATGTGAGAAGGGAAACAGGGATGTCAACTATGGGGCCGACGTGAGACATGCACACAAGAACCCAAGCAAGGGAATTGACAACGACAAAGTCAACACATGAGGGATTAGAAGGGGGAGCAAGGTGGAGAGGAGAGGTGGGAATTGGTGAGAGGGGAGTGACACGAGAGGGTGGACGGTGTAGGCCATAGACAGGGAAAGGATAAGGACGGACTGACCCTCCAGAGAAGGCGTTGCTGTCGGAAGAGGATGGGACTCAGAGGGAGGGACGAGGGCGAGGACAGCAAGGATAGTCGAGAAGCATCATGAAGCTTGGTAGGGACAGTAGCATTGGGAGCCACAGAGGAAGCGATGGCAGGTCGAGGATCAGCAGGACATGGGAGAGGAACACAAGATCAATTGACAGGAGGAGCGGGATCGGGAGGAACACCAATTGCCGGAGGCAACACGGTTGGTAGCCTCGGAAAGGACAAAAATAGTGGATAGGAGACCAGAGGCAGGGTCAGGGGGAAGGGCCGAGGAGTGAGGGGGAGAAGTGAATGAACCATGGAGAAAGGCATTGGGAAACAGAAGCAGGGACATACCATGTAAGGAGCGCTACCATGCTGACTCTCGGCCAAGACACACCGAAGGATCACTATAAGGGTCTCCTCTGAGAGGTGGGGAGAGACTGCGACAACAAGGGCACCATAGCGAGGTGTAGCAAAGATGCCGGCAATCTGCCGGAAAGGTCGTAGTTCACACTCAAACAGAAGAGCGTGCTCCTTTGCGATGTGTCAGAAAATCGACGTGGTTTGGTCCTGACATTGGCCTGATCCGCAGCTCAGTCTCATTCATACAGGGCAGGACACACGGGGCAGGAAGTGAAGCAACTCGCACTTCCTAGGTGGAGAGGGCGAGACAGGCCGAGCTGGAGCACGATGAATTGCTCCAACTGACGCTCACAGGTGGACGGTCTAGGTAGACTGAGTACGAAGAGACAGCGTTGGAGCTCAGATAACAGGAGGAATGTACCGGTGATGGAAACAAAGGCGCCAACGGCTATAGATGATAATGTTGTGGAGCTGGCGATGGCGGGACCGGTGTGGCTAGCGAAGGAGTGGAGCTGCTGGACAGGGTGGAGGCATCAAGGCCCACGACAGCTACGGCGCCAGAGGCAAGACGGCGCTCACGCTGGCGACGCATGGTGGCGATGACGAGCACCTTGTCCGTCGGTAGTGGGCACGTGTACCACCTGTGTCATGGCTAGCCACAGTTGTGGCAGACCAAGCCACCACAACTAGACCCGGTCGGATGCTGGTGCTACTACTGGCCATTGCTCTTCTTGTCGTTGTGCTTGTTCTTCGCCGAAGATGAGGAGCTGGAGGATGTAGTTGCTACAAGGGAAGCAACGGCCACGGAGGCGATGGCAAGGGAGGCGAGGGCCTCTGTGTACTAAATGCATAACTCCAGACAAGCTTCCTCAATCCTTAGAAAGAGCTCGTATGCCCTGGGCATGAGGGTATCCTGGGTCGCCATCGTGGAGAGGACGTCCTTGGTGGACGAAGACATCGGCGTACGCGTCGGTGGCACCGCGCTTGATGGTCAAGAGCGTGGCCAGAGGGTGTGGAGCAGAGGTGCCTAGGCAATAGAGGATGTCCTCAGCCCGCTGCCAGTAAGAGGTGATCCTCTCGGTCTTCCTCATGAGTAGGCAGTTGAACTCCCAAAGCAGATGGTTGGTCTCAACCTCGTTGAATGGGCGATGGGGATGGGTGAGGACGTGTCATGTGGTTGCAGGGTCTGAAGTCCCGCCAGTGGTTAAGTCACCGACGAAGGGCTCGATGGCCAAGCGTGATGCCGGAGGAGCGACCAAGACAAGGGCGCGTACGGCACGACCAAAATCATGCAGTTGGTTGGCCTGGGTGGAGTCGTACAAGAGAGTATAGCATGGCCACTGGCCCTCACCCTTTGTCCAAATGCGAAAGCTGAGTTCCCAGCGCCGAACTGCTCGCCAGCCTGAAGCGGCGGAGGCGGGGTCTCAAAGTCCTTTGGCCTGCAACCGACACCTTGAGTGGGGCCAAGGACTGGAGTCACCATCTGTTGTTGGCGCTAGGTCTGCTGTTGTGCCAAGCAATGTGTGGCAGTGGCCACAACGGGGCTGACGTGCTCTAGAGAAATAAAGGGTGGCAAGGTACTCGTGTGAGTATGTGATGCCAACGGCTGCAATGCTACAAGTTGCTGTGTCAATGCTATTGCTGAATGGCGGCCAGGGGATCGGAGGAGCCGACGACAAAGCCTGTGGACTACTGCTGCTATTGCTAATACTGCTGCTATTGAGTCGCAACTGCTGCAACTGCAGCAAGAAAGGGAGGCTAGGGATCCCCCCAATAGAGCAGGACCCCTCCCCACTGGAGCAGTTAGCCATGGTGTTTTGTTGTCCCTCCTTGTTCCCTTTTTTTTGCTATTGATGTCAGTAGTGACGTCAACAGTGATGACAGCCTAGGATGGCTCACGTTTGCAACTGCTACTACGTTATCTACAAGGTTACTGGTATAGATGGGTTTTTTGTTGATAACGCTAGCAGTGACGTTAGTAGTGACGTCAGCTGAGGATTGCTCACGTCAGCAGCGGCTGTTGCTGCAGTCGTTGTTTTTCAAGCTACAGGGCAGCAGCTAGTGCTGCTCCTCCTGTTGCAACTACTGCTGCTGCCGCTGCTACTACTACAGCTCCTGCCGCTGCTACTACTACAACTGCTGCTCGTCTACTACTGCTATAGTAACTACTACTGGTATTGTTGCTACGGCTGTTGTTGTAGTAGCGTCTGCTGCTACTGTTGCAGTTGCCGATGCTGCTACTACTATTGCTGTAGTTGCTGATGCTGCTACTGCTATTGATGTTGCTATTGCGGCTGCTACTATGACTGTTGTTGTAGTAGCAGCTGCTGCTGCTACTGCTACTACTGCTGCTGAGCTGCTGCATGTTGCTGCGGATGCTGTGGCTGCTGAAGCGGCTGTGGTGGTAGGCGCAGCCGCTGCATAGCCACTTGCGCGATGGGGAGTTTTTTTTGTGTTTCCCCCCTTTTTCCATTCCTCACAGTGAGCTCGCTGGTTGTTGCGAGCCGCCAGTTGTGAGTAGTGAACTTGCTGTTCGCTGCTCGCTGCGAGCTCCTAGCAGCCAGTTCACTGTTCGTAGCTGGCTACTCTCTGCGAGCAACGGGCTGTAAGCAACTGCAACTGTTCCTACTATTGGCCGCTGTTTCAGCTGCTACTGTTGGCTGTTGCTAGGTGCTTCTCACCGTTGCTGCTGTTGTAGCTCGCTACTACTGCTGCTCGCTGCTACTACACACTCTTGCTCCTACGAGTTGTTGCTACTGGCTGCTGCTACTGCTTGCTGCTACGAGCTGCTGTTGTTGCGAGCTGCCGCGAGCTACTACTGTTGTCGGCTGTTGTTGCTGTGCACACCTGCTGCTGGCTACTTCTGCCACTGCTTGCTGCTCTTGCAAGCTACTACTGCCGTTGTAGGCTGCATCTGCTTCTTGCTGCTGTTGCCAGTCACTACACCTGGTTGACCTCGTCACGTGTCATTACAAGTAGGTGTGTGACGCGACCTGCCGCTCACCTCCTTGGGTCACACGTGGGGGTCACTGCTGTCCGAAAGAATCTGGCCGCATTTCCCATGGCCCATTGGCCGTGGGAAAAATTTGATGCCGCCACCAGGTGGGTCAACGTTGCCGAGAAAAATCTGGTAGCATTTCCCCTGCACAGGCGCGTATGGGGGTCCGCCGACGTAGTCAGGATCATGTTCGCCAGTTGCCTAATATTGTTGCTGCGCTCTGGCTCTCATACCAATTATAAATTGTTCTAAAGTGCAGCAACGAGCGTGGAAGCGTGCGGGATTCCATGCTCGTTGCTTAGTCTGCTGCCTCCTCAGTCTGTCGCTCTAGAGCTCAAGTTTGAGCGCCCTGAGTTTGCTACTCGGAGATGCGCGTGCCAGAAAGTAGTTGAAAACTGGAA
>SZWC01005984.1:22463-105767 GCA_023375785.1 Penium margaritaceum
CCCCCCCCCCCCCCCCCCCCCCCCCCCCCCCCGGCTTAGGCTCGAAGGTAGAGTTGAGGTATCACAACACGGCCATCTCCCCCCCCCCCCCCCCTTCCCCAGGTCGCGAGCCTCTTCTATATTGCGTGTACAAGGATTCAAATCCAGGACCTACCACTCTAGAATCTAACTCTATAAGCACTAAGCCATTTCACATGGTGTTCATATGATGTCCAAATGACATTATAAGGGGTCATATGGGTAAAGGGCATAATAAAAGGGGATGTAAGATTAGAGGGTAGTTTTCAAAAGTGGGAATGATAACAAAGTTAGTTTAACCAAAACAAAATGACGCAGATGGGATTTAAAGTATTGCAACTTTGAGCTTGAATAATCTTTCAACCATTGCTCCGATTGACCAGCCATACGAATGAATGTTGACTACACACAGTGAAACTCTTTTTATGATATTCAGTGACACAAGCATTCTTTGGTTGGTCATTGTGCATGGTAGCCACACCGTGCCACCACTTATTGAAGGTCTTTGTACTTGCTAGTCGATACCGAGTATTCGCAAACTATTGTTTCCCCCTCTGCCCATTTTTGACTTGTGTTATGAGTTGTGAACGTTGACCACACACACTAAACTTCTTTGGTCATGAGCAGTGATGAAAGCCTACTTGGGTAGGTCATTGTGCACGGAAGCCACACCGTGCCAATACATACGAAAGATCTTTGTACTTGCTAGACTATCGTCTAGCAAGTACAAAGTGTATTTACATAGTGTTTTGAAACATTGTATTCCCCCTCTGACCATTTGTCACTCATGTTATGGGTTGTGAACGTTGACCACCCATGTTAAAATTCTTTGGTCATGGTTAGTGACATATGCCTAGTTTGGTTTGTCACTATACGTGGTTACCACGCCGTGTCACTACGTATTGAATGTCTTTGTGCTTTCTAGTTGATATCTAGTGTTCCCAGACCATTGTTACCCTCCTCTGACTATCAGTGACTATTGTCGTGAGTTGTCAACGCTGACCACATGAAGTGAAATTCGTTGGTCATGGTCAGTGACAGATGCATGCTTTGGTTGGTCACTGTGCATGGTAGACACGCAGTGCCACTACATATTGAAGGTATTTGTACTTGCTACTCGATAACTAGTACTCACAAACCTTTACCTTCCACCCTGACCATTTGTGACTTGTGTTATAAGTTGTCAAAGTTTACCACACATAGTGAAATTATTTGGTCATGGTCAGTGACATATGCCTACTTTGGTTGGACATCGTGCATGGTATCCACACCCTGCCACAAATAATTCAAGGTCCTTGTGCTTGCTAGTTTATACCTGGTGTTGCCAAACCATTGTCTCCCCCTCTGACTATTTGTGACTCCTATCATGAGTTGTCAACGCTGACCACACACAGGGGATTTCTTTGGTCAAAGGCAGTACATATGCATACTTTGGTCGGTCATTGTGCATGGTAGCCACACCGTGCTTATACTGATTAAAGGTAGTTGTACTTGCTAGTTGTGAACTGATATTGACAGACCATTGTTTCCCCCTCTGACCGTTTGTGACTCGTGTTATGGTTGGTGAATGTTGACCAGCCATATTGAAATTCTTTTATCATGGCCGGTGACATATGCCTAGTTTGGTTGTTTGGTGTGCATTGTAGCCACACCGTGCCACTAAGTATTGAAGATCTTTATCCTTTGTAGTTGATACATAGGGTGCCCAAACCATTTTCTCTCCCTCTGACCATTTGTGACTCGTGTTATGAGTTGTCAATGTTGACCATACATAGTGGACTTCTTCGGTCATAGTCAGTGACGTGTGCATCCTTTGGGTAGTCACTGTGCACGCTAGCCACACCTTGCCACTACTTGTTGAAAATCTTTCTACTTGCTAGTTGAGAACTAGTGTTCCCAACCCATGGTTTCCCCCACTGACAATTTGTGACTCGTGTTATGAGTTTTCAACGTTGACCACACACTGTGAAATCCGTTCAGTCATGGTTTGTGACATATGCCTACTTTGGTTTGTGACTGAACATGGTTACCACGCCGTGTCAATACGTTTTGAATGTCTTTGTGCTTTCTTGTTGACAGCTAGTGTTCCCGAACCATTGTTAGCCCCCGCTGACTACCAGTGACTCGTAATGTGAGTTGTCAGCATTGACCACATGAAGTGAAATTATTTGGTCATGGTTAGTGACATATGCATACTTTGGTTGGTCATCGTGCATGCTATCAACACATATGCAATTACAAGCACTTACACGCACCTACACGGACCTACACGCACTTATACGTGCTTACACACACTTACACGCACTCACACGCATGTACATGGACTTAGACGCACTTACACGCACTCACACGTACTTGCACACACTCACACGCACTTACACGCAATCATACGCATGTACACGCACTTACATATACTAACACGTACTTAGATATACTTACACGCACTCACACACACTTATACACAATCACACGCATTTACACGTAATTACAAGCACTTACACGCACTAACAAACACTTACACGAACTTACACGCACTCACACGCACTTATGCGTACTTACACATGCTAACACACACTTACACGCACTTAAACACACTTACACGTACTTACACGCACTTACACGTACATACACACACTTAGACGCACTTAAACGCACTCACACACACTCACACATACTTACACGCACTTATATACACTTACACGTACTTATACGCACTCACACGCACTCACACGCACTTTCACACACTTACATGCACTTACACGTACTTACACGCACTTAGACGCACTTATATGCACTCATACGTACTTACACGGAATTACACGTACTAAAACGTATTTACACACACTCACACACACTTGCACGCACTCACACACACTTACACACACTTACACGTACTCACATATACTTACATTGACTTACATGCACTTACACGTACTTACACACACTCACACACACTTACACGCACTTACACACACTTACATGCACTCACACACACTTACACGAACTTGCACGCACTTACACGTACTTACACACACTCACACGCACTTATCCGTACTTACACACACGTACACACACTTACACACACTTACACATGCTTGCACACACTTACACATACAAGCACATACGTACACGCACTTAAACACACTTACATGTACTTACACGTACTTACACGCTCTTACACGCACTCACACGCACTTACAGGCACTTAGAGGTACTCACACGCAGTTACACACACTCACACTCACTTGGACACACTCATTCATATTAACACGCACTTACACGCACTTGCACACACTTATACGTACTTACCCACACTTATAAGCACTTACATGCATTTACACACACTCACACACACTCACACGCACTCACACGCACTCACACGCACTTACACGTACTTACATGCACTTAAACGTACTTACACGCACTAGTCAGACAATTACACACACTTATACGCACTTACGCACACTTACACGTACTTACACACACTTTCACACACTTACACACATACACTTACAGGCACTCACACGTACTTATATGCACTCACACGCATTTACACGCATCTCCATGCACTTACATGCACTTACACGCACTTACACGCACTTACACGCACTTACATGCACTAACACGCACTTACACGCACTTACACGGACTTAGACATACTTACACGCACTTACACACACTTCCACACACTCACACGTACTTGCAAGCATTTACACACACTTACACATACTTACACGCACTTACACGCACTCACACGTACTTACACGGACTTACTTGCACTTACACGTACTCACACACACTTACACAAGCTTGCACACTCTTCCACACACCTATACACACTTAAACCCACGTACTTACACCCACTTAGACGTACTTACACGGACTTACACACAATTAAACACACTTACATACACTTACACACACTCACACGCACGTACACGGACTTACACGCACTTCAACATACTTACACAGACTTGTACGCACTCACACATACTTACATGGACTTACACGCACTTCCACACACTTACACACACTTACACGCACTCACACGCACTTACACACACTTACATGCACTTACATATAGTTACACACAGTTACATGCACTCACACGCACTCACACGTACTCACATGCATTATATGTATTTAAACGTACTTACACGCACTTACACACACTCACACGCACTTACATGTACTTACACGCACTTAAACACACTTACACGCACTTAAACAAACCCACACATACTCACATGCACTTTCATGCACTTATAAACACTTACACGCACTTACACACACTCACACATCCACACACACACTTTCACACACTTACACGCACTTACACACACTTACACACACATACATGCACTTACACACACTTCCACACACTCACACGCACTCACACGCACTTATACATACTTACACGCACTAACACGTACTTACACACACTTACATGCACTTACAAAGACTTATACGCACTTACACGTACTCACATACACTTACACATACTCAGATGCACTTACACGCACTTACATGCTCTTACACAGACTTACACAGACTTACACACACTTGAACACACTTATACACACTTACACACACTCAACCGCACTTACACGCACTTACACACACTTGCACGCACTTACACGCTCTTACACGTACTTACACGCACTGAAACACACTTGCACGCACTCACACGCACTTATACAGACTTACACGGACTTACACACACTAAGACATACTCACACACAAGCACACGCACTTACACACACTCACACGCACTTACACGTGCTTACACGCCCTTACATGCACTCACACGCACTCACACACACTCACACACACTCACACGCATTTACACGCACTTACACATACTTACAAATACTTACACGTACTTACACGCACTTACACACACTTACACACACTTACACGTACTTACACTCACTTACACGCACTTACATGTACTCACACGCACTCACACGCACTTTCAAGCATTTATACATACTTATACGTACTTACACACACGTACACACACTTATACGCACTTACACAGACTTCCACGTACTCACACGCACGCACACGTACTTACATGTACTTACACAGACTTACATGCACTTACACTCACTTACACGCACTTACAAGTAGCTACACGTACTTACACGGACTTACACACACACTTACACGCACTTACACACACTTACACGCACCCACACGCACTTACACACACTAACACACAGTTACACGCACTTACACGCACTTACACGCACTTATACGCACTTACACACACTCACATGCACTTACACAGACTTACACAAACTTACACACTCTTACATGCTTTTACATGTACTCATACACACTCACACACACTTACACGCAACTAACACACACTTACACGTACTTACACACACTCACACGCACTTACACATACTCACATGCAGTTACACGTACTCATACGCATTTACACGCACTTATATGCACTTACACGCACTTAGACATACTTACACGTACTTCCACACACTTACACGCACTTACACAGACTTACACACACTCACACACACTTACACCCACTCACACGCATGTACACACACTTACACGCACTTACACGCACTTAGACACACTTACACATACTCACACATACTTACACACAATCACACGCATTTGCACGCATTCACACGTACTTACATGCACTTGTAAGCACTTACACGCACTTACACACACTTATACACACTTACATGCATTTACACGCACTCACACACACCTTCACAAACTTACACGCACGTACATGCACTTACACGCACTCATACGCACTTACCCGTACTTAGACACACTTATAGACCCTTACACACACTTACACATACTTAATCGCACTTACACGTACTTACACGTACATACACACACTTACACACACTTATACACACTTACATACACCTACACGCACTTACATGCACTTACACGCACTCACAAGCACTTACATGTACTTACACGTACTTACATGCACTTACACGCACTCACACGCACTAACACACACTCACACACACTTACACGCACTAAGACATTTTTACACGCACTTACGTGCACTTACATGCACTTCCACGCACTTACATGCACTTACACGTACTTAGACACACTTACAAACACTTCCATGCACTTACACATACTTACACGCACTCACACACACATACACGTACATTCCCGCACTTACACATACTTACACGCACTTACACATATTCATACGTACTCACAAATACTTACACAGACTTACAGGCACTTACACGTACTTACACACGCTCACACACACTCACACGCGCTCACACGCACTTACACGTACTCACACTCACTTACACAAACTCACACCCACTTACACACACTTACACGCACTTGGACACACTTAAACGCACTTACATGTGCTTATATGCACTTACACATACTTACAGGGACTTATCGACACTTACACGCACTCACACGTACTTACACACATTCACACGCACTTACACGCACTCACACACATGTACAGGTAGTTTCACGCACTTACACATACTTAGACGCACTTACACGCACTCACTCACACTTACACACACACACGCATTTACACGCACTTACACATACTTACACGCACATACACACACTTATACGCACTTACATGCAGTTATACACAGTTATACACACTTACGCATACTTACACACACTTACACGCACTCAGACACACTTATACGAACTTACATGCACTTTACGTACTTGCACGCACTCACACGTACTTACCCGTACTTACACGCACTTGCACGTACTTGCAAACACTTACACACACTTACACGCACTTACACGCACTTAAGCACACATACACACACTTACACATACTTACACGCACTTACACACAATCACACACATTTACACACACTTTCACGTACTTAACTGCACTTACACACACATACACGTACTCACACACACTTACACGTACTTACACGTACTAACACCTACTTACACGCACTTACAGGCACTAACATGTACTTACACGCACTTACACGTACTTACATGCACTTACACACACTTACACACACTTGCATGCACTTACACACACTTACACGTACATACACGCACTTACACGTACTTGCACGTACTCTCACACACTTACATGCACTTATACACACTTACACGCACTTACACGCACTTACACACTTACACGGACTTACACGCACATACATACACTTACACATACTTACACGTACTCACACACACTTGTACGCACTTAAACGTACTTACACGCACTTCCAGGCACTTACACGTACTCACACGCACTTATACGGACTTACACATACTTCCACACACATACACGCACTTACATGCACTTACACACGCTCGCACATACTTGCACGTACTTACACACACTTACACGTACTTAAACACACTTGTATGCACTTACACGCACTTACACGCACATACAAGCACTTACATGTGCTTAAACGCACTTACAAGCACTTACAGCACTTACACACATTTCCACGTACTCACACGTACTCACACGTACTTACACGGACTTACACGGACTTACATGCACTTAAACATACTTACATGCACTTACACACACTTACACATACTTACACATACTTATACGCGGTCATAGGTACTTACACGCACTTACACGCACTTGCACGCACTTGCACGCACTTACACGCACTTACACGCACTCACACGTACTTACACGGACTTACACATACTTACATGCACTTACACACACTCCCACATACTCACACACACTCAGACACACTTACACACACTTACACGCACTTATACACACTTACACACACTCACGCGCACTTAGACGCACTTACACGTACTTACACACACTCACAGACATTTACACGCACTTACACGTACTTACACGCACTTTGAAATACTTACACGCACTTACATGCACTTACACGCGCTTACAGGTACTTAAACACACTTACACACATTCAAACGCACTTACACACACTCACATGTACTTACACGCACTCACACACATGTACACGCACATTCACACACTTACACGCACTAAGACACACTTACACATGCTTACACACACATACACGCACTTACACGCACTTATACATACTCACACGCACTTACATGCACTCACACATACTTACACGCATGCACACGCACTTACACGCCCAGACACATACTTACATACACTTACACGTACTCACACACACTTACACGTACTTACACGCACTTACACATACTTACACGCACTTATATGCACTTACACGCACTTACACGTACTTGCACGCACTCATACGCACTTACACGCACTTACACGTACTTACACGCACTAACACACACTTACACATACTCACACGCACTCAAACATACTCACACATACTTACACGTACTTACACGTGCTTATACGTACTTACACGCACTTGCACGTACTCACACGCACTTACGAGGACCTACACGCACTTTCAGGTGCTTACACACACTTACACACACTTACACATACTCACATGCACTTACATGCATTTACACGTACTTATACGCACTTACACACACTGACACGCAATTACACGTACCCACACGCACTTACACACACTCACACATACTCACACGCACTCACACGCATTTACACACACTCTTGCATACTCACAGGCACTTACACGTACTTACACATACTTACACGCACTTACAAGCACTTACAAGCACTTACACGTACTTCCACGCACTCGCACGCACTCACACACACTTATACAGACTTACACAGACTTACACACCCTTACACATACTTACACATACTTACACACACTTAAACGTACTTACAGACACTTACACGCACTCACACGCACTTATACGCACTTACACGTACTTACACGCACTTGCACGTACTTGCACGCAGTTACACGCACTCACATGCACTTACACGGCCTTACACACACTTACACGCACTTACAGACACTCACACGTACTCACACATACTCACACAAACTTACACACACTTACACATACTTACACGCACTCACACGTAATTACACGCACTCACACGCACTTACACGCACTCACACGCATTTACACGTACTTACACGTACTTACACATACTTGGACACACTTATAACCGCTTACACGTACGTATACGCACTTACACGTACTTACACTTACACACACTCACACGCACTTACACGCACTCACACGCACTTACACGCACTCACACACATGTACACGCACATACATACACTTACACACACTTAGACAAACTTACATGCACTTACACACACATACACGCACTTACACGCACTTATACATACTCACACGTATTTCCACACACTCACACACACTTACACGCACTTTCACGTACTTACACGTACTTCCACACACTTACATGCACTTACACGCACTTACAAGCATGTACAAGCACTTACAAGTACTTCCACACACAAACACGCACTCACACACACTTACATGGACTTACACAGACTTACACACACTTACACATACTTACACACACTTTCACGCACTTACACGCACTTACACGCACTTACATGGACTTACACGTACTTACATGCACTGACACACACTTACACGCACTCACACCTACTTACACATACTTACACGCACTTACACGCACTTACATACACTTACACGCACTCAGACATACTTACACGGACTTACATGTACTTATACACACTCACACGCACTCACACATACTCACACACACTTACACGTACTTACACACACTTACACGCACTTACACGTACTCACACGTACTTATACACACTCACATGCACTTGCACGCACCCAAACGCATTTACACACACTTACACGCACTTACACGTACTAAGACTCACTTACACGCACTTACACGCACTTACACGCACTTCCACGTACTTACACGTACTTACACACACTTACACGTACTCACACAATTTCACATGAACTTACACGCAGTTACACGCACTTACACGCACTTACACGTAATCACACGCACTTAACGGCACTTATACACACATATACATACTTACACGCACTTACACACACTTACATGCTCTTACACGTACTTACACGTACATACACACACATACACACACTTATACGTGCTTACAGACACACACACTTACACAAACTTATATGTACTCACACACACTAACAGGCACTTACACGCACTTGCACGCAATTACACAGACTCACACGCACTTACGCGTACTCACACACCCTTACACGCACTCACACACATTTACACGCACTTACACATACATACACGCACTTACACGCACTTACACGCACTTATACGCACTTACATGCACTTACATGCAATTACACACACTCACACGCACTCACACGTACTTACACGTACTTACACGCACTTACACGTACTTACATGTACAAACACGCACTAAGATCACTTACACGCACTTGCGCAAACTTATACACACTTAGACACACTTACACGTACTTACACGTACTCAAACGCACTTACACGCACTTACACGCGCTTACACGGACTTACACGTACTTGCACGCATTTACACACACTTATACACACTCACACGTACTTGCACGCACTAACATGCACTTACACGCACTTACACATACTCACACGTACTCACACACACTTACACACACTTACACGTACTTACACACACTCACACACACTTACACGCACTAACACGCACTAACACGTACTTACACGCACTTACACGTACTTGCACGCACTTACACGTACTTACACACACTCACACGTACTCACACACACTCACATGCACTTACACGTACTTACACACACTTACACGCACTTACACGTACTCACATGCACTCACACGTACTCACACGGACTTACACGCACTTAACACACTTACACACTCTTACTCACACTCACACGCACTTACACACACTTACACACACTTGCACGCACTTACACACACTTACACGCACTTACACGTACTTACATGCACTTACACTCACACGCACTTACACAAACTTACACACACGTATACACACTTACACACAATTACACGCACTCACACGCACTCAAACGTACCCACACAGACTTACACGGACTTACACACACTTAAACGCACTTACAGACACTCACACCTACTCACACGTACTCATACGTACTTACACACACTTACACATACTTACACGCACTCACACGTACTTACATGCACTCACACGCACTTACATGCACTCACACAAATTTACACGCACTTACACGTACTTACACGTACTTGGACACACTTACACGCACTTACACGTACTTATATGCACTTACACAAACTTACACACACTTGCACACACTCACACGCACTTATACGCACTCACACGCACTTACACACACTCACACACATGTACACGTACAAACACACACTTACACGCACTATGACACACTTACATGCACTTACACACACATACACGCACTTACACCCACTTATACATACTCACACGCATTTACACACACTCACACACAATTACACGTACTTTCACGTACATACACGTACTTACACACACTTACATGCACTTACACGCACTTACAAGCACTTACAAGCACTAACAAGCACTTCCATGTACTCACACGCACTCACACACACTTACACAAACTTACAAAGACTTACACACACTTACACATACTTACACGCACTTTCACGCACTTACATACACTTACATAGACTTACACACACTTGCATGCACTTACACACACTTACACGCACTCACACCCACTTACACGTACTTACACGCACTTACACATACTTACACGCACTTACACACAGTTACACGCACTCAGACGCACTTACACGGACTTGCATGTACTTACACGCACTCACACGCACTCACACATACTCACATACACTTATACTCACTTACACGCACTCACATGCACTTGCACGCACCCACACGCATTTACACGCACTTACACACAGTTACACGTACTTAGAATCACTTACACACACTTACACGCACTTACACGCACTTCCACGCACTTACACGTACTTACACACACTTACACGCACTCACACACACTTACACAAACTTACACGCACTTACACGCACTTACACGTACTCACACGCACTTAACGGCACTTATACACACTTATACATACTTACACGCACTTACACACACTTACATGCTCTTACACGCACTTACACGCACATACACACACATACACGCACTTATACTTGTTACACACACTTACACACACTTACACACACTTACATGCACTCACACACACTTACAGGCACTTACACGCACTTGCACGCAATTACACAGACTCACACGCACTTACGCATACTCACACACCCTTACACGCACTCACACACATTTACACGCACTTACACGTACATACACACACTTACTCGCACTTACACGCACTTATACGCACTTACACGCACTTACATGCAATTACACACACTCACACGCACTCACACGTACTTACACGTACTTATACACACTTACACGCACTTACATGTACTAACACGTACTAAGATCACTAACACGCACTTGCGCGAACTTATACACACTTAGACACACTTACACGCACTTACACGCACTCACACGCACTTACACGCACTTACACGTGCTTACACAGACTTACACGTACTTACCCACATTTACACACACTTCTACACACTCACACGTACTTGCACGCACTTACATGCACTTAAACACACTTACACATACTCACACGTACTCACACACACTTAGACACACTTACACATACTTGCACACACTCACACACACTTAGAATTACTAACGCGCACGAACACGTACTTACACACACTTACACGTACTTGCACGCACTTACACGTACTTACACGCACTCACACGTACTCTCACACACTCACATGCACTTACACCTACTTATACACACTTACACGTACTTACACGTACTCACATACAGTCACACGTACTCACACATACTTACACGCACTAAAACACACTGACACACACTTCCTCACACTCACAAGCACTTACACACACTTACACACACTTACACGCACTTACACACACTTAGACGCACTTACATGTACTTACATGCACTTACACTCATACGCACTTACACAAACTTACACACACTTACACACACTTACACACACTTACACACACTCACACGCACTCACTTGTACCCACACAGACTTACACGGACTTACATACACTTACACGTACTTGCGCGCAATTACATGTACTTGCTCACACTAACACGCACTTACACATACTTACACGCACTTACATGCATGTACACACACTTGCACGCACTCACACGCACTCACACGCACTTACACACGCTTATACGTACTTACACGCACATACATGCAAGTACACGCACTTACACACACTTACACACACTTACACGCACGTACACGCACATACACACACATACACATACTTACACGTACTTACACACACTTATATGCACATACACGCACTTATATGCACTTGCACACACTCACACGCACTTACAGGCACTTGCACACACTTACACGTACTTACACACACTCACACGCACTTACACATACTCACACGTACATATACGCACTCACACACATTTGCACACACTTACACGCACTTGCACGCACTTACACCCACTTACACCCCTTACACGCACTTACACGCTCTTTCACGCACTTGCACATACTTACACATACTCACACACACTCACACGCACTTGCACACACTTACACGCACTTATACGCACAAACATGTACTAACACATGCACTTACACGTACTTACACGCACTTGCACGCACTTACACACACTTACACGTACATACACGTACTTACACACACTCACACGTACTTACATGCACTCACATGCATTTACACACACTTACACACACTTACACGTACTTACATGCACTTACATGCACTTATAGACACTTACATGCACTTACACGTACTTACACACTTACACGGACTTACACGCACTTACATGCACTTATACATACTTACACGCACTCAGACACACTTGTACGTACTTACACGTACTTACACGCACTTATACGCACTCACACGTACTTACACACACTTACAAGTACTTACACATACTCACACGCACTTACACGGACATACACGTACTTCCACAGACTTACATGCACTTACACGCACTTACATACGTTCACATGTACTTTCACGCACTTACACGCACTTAAGCACACTTACACATACTTACACTCACTTATACGCACTTACACGCACTTACACGCACTTACAAGCACTTACATGTACTTAAACGCACTTACAAGCACTTACAAGCACTTTGATGCACTTCCACGTACTCACACGTACTCACACGTACTTACATGGACTTACACGGACTTACACACACTTAAACATACTTACACGCACTTTCACACACTTACACGTACTTACACATACTTACACGCAGTCATACGCACTTACACGCACTTAAACGCACTTGCACACACTTGCACGCACTTACACACACTCACACGCACTTACACGGACTTACACGCATATCTACGCACTTACACACACTCACATACACTCACACACATTCACACGTACTTACACACACTTACACATACTTATACGCACTTACACGTATTTCCATGCACTTAGACGCACTCACACGTACTTACACACACTCACAGACATTTACACTCACTTACACCTACTTACACGCACTTCAAAACACTTACATGCATTTACATGTGCTTATACGTACTTACACATACTTACACACACTCACACGCACTTACACACACTCACACGCACTTACACGTACTCACACACATGTACAAGCACATACACACACTTACACGCACTTAGATACACTTACATGTACTTACACATACATACACACACTTACACGCACTTATACATACTCACACGCACTTACACGCACTCACACGCACTTACATGCATGCACACGCATTTACACGCACTTACACATACTTACACGCACTTTCACGCACTTACACGCACTTAAACACACTTCTATGCACTAACACGTACTTACACGTACTTACATGCACTTACATGCACTTACACCTACTTACACGTACTTACATATACTAACACGCACTTAAACGCACTTGCACACACTTACACGCACTACGCACACTTGCACATACTTATACGCACTTACACGCACTTACACACACTTACATGCACTTACACGCACTTACATGCACTCACACGCACTCACACGCACTCACACGCATTTACACAAACTTAAACGCACTTACACACACTTACACGCACTTACTCGGATACACACACACACTCACATGCACTTACATGCCCTTACACACACTTACACAAGCTTACACATACTTACACACACTTACAAACACGCACACACACTCATACACACTTGCACGTACTTACACATACTTACATGCACTTACACGCACTTATACGTACTCAAACGCACTTATACGCACTTATACGTACTGACACACACTCACATGCACTTACGTGGACTTACACGCACTTCCACACACTTACTCGTACATACGTGTACTTACACACACTCACACGCACTTACACGCACTTACACGCCCATACACATACTTACACACACTTACAAGTGCTCACACACACTTACACGCACTTACACACACTAACACATACTTACACGCACTTACACGCACTTACACGCACTTACACGTACTTGCACGCACACACACACACATACACATACTTACACGCACTTACACGCACTTACACACACTTACACATACTCACACGCACTTACACGTGCTTACACATTCTTATACGTACTTACACACACTTGCACGTACTCACACATACTTACATGGACCTACATGCACTTACACGCACTTACACACACTTACATGTACTCACATGCACTCACATGCACTTACACGCACTTATACGCACTTACACACACTGACACGCAATTACAGGTATCCACACGCACTTACACGCACTCACACATACTCACACGCACTCACACGCATTTACACGCACTCCTACGCACTCACACACACTTACACGTACTTACACGTACTTACACGCACTTACAAGCACTTACAAGCACTTACACGCACTTCCACGCACTCACACACACTCACACCCACTTACACGCACTTACACAGACTTACACGCACTTACACATACTTACACAAACTTACACGTACTTAAACGCACTTACACACACTTACATGCACACACATGCACTTACACGCACTTACACGTAGTTGCACGCACTTGCACGTTCCTGCACGCAGTTACACGCACTCACATGCACTTACACGGCCTTACACACACTTACACGCACTTACAGACACTCACACGTACTCACACGTACTCACACGCACTTACACACACTTACACATACTTACACGTACTCACACGTACTTACATGCACTCACACGCACTTACACGCACTCAACCGCATTTACACACACTTACACGCACTTACACGCACTTGGATACACTTACACACACTTACACATACTTACACCCACTTACACGTACTTACACACACTTACACACACTCACACTCACTTTCACGCACTCACACGCACTTACACGCACTCACACACATGTACACAAACATATACACACTTACACACACTTAGACAAACTTACATGCATTTACACACACATACACGCACTTACACGCACTTATACACACTCACATGCACTTACACACACTCACACGCACTTACCCGCACTTTCACGTACTTACACGTACTTACACACACTTACATGCACTTACACGCACGTACAAGCACTTACAAGCACTTACAAGCACTTCCACGCACTCACATGCACTCACATGCACTTACACAGACTTACACAGACTTACACACACTCACACATACTTACACGTACTTTCACACATTTACACGCACTTACATGGACTTACATGCACTTACACGCACTTAAACACACTTACACGTACTCACATCCAGTTACACGTACTTACACGCACTTACACGCACTTACACGCACTTACACACACTTACACGCACTCAGATACACTTACACGGACTTACATGTACTTACACGCACTCACACATACTCACACACACTTACACGCACTTACACACTCTTACACACACTTACACGTACTCACACGTACATATACCCACTCACATGCACTTGCACGCACCCACACGCATTTACACGCACTTACACGCACTTACACGTACTTAGACTCACTTCCACGCACTTATACGCACTTACACGCACTTCCACACACTTACACGTACTTACACGCACTTACATGCACTCACACACACTTGCACAAACTTACACGCACTTACATGCACTTACACATACTCACACGCACTAAACAGCACTTACACACACTTATACATACTTACACGCACTTACACACACTTACACGCACTTACACGCACTTACACGCGCATACACACACAAACACATACTTATACGCACTTACACACACTTACATACACTTACACACACTTACATGTACTCACACGTACTTACAGGCACTTACATGCACTTGCATGCACTTACACGGATTCACACGCACTTACGCATACTCACACTCCCTTACACGCACTAACACACAAGTACATGCACTTACATGCACTTACACGTACTTTTACGCACTAACACGCACTTACAGGCAATTACATAAACTCACACGCACTCACACGCACTTACACGTACTTACATGCACTTACACGTACTTACATGCACTAACACGCACTAAGATGCACTTACACGCACTTGCACAAACTTAGACACACTTAGACGCACTTACACGCACTTACATGCACTCACACGCACTTACATGCACTTACACGCACTCATACACACTTACACGCACTTACACGGACTTACACGTACTTACACGCACTTACAAACATGTATACACACTCACACGTACTCACACACACTCACATGCACTTACACGTACTAAACCACACTTGCAGGCACTTACACGTACTCACATGCACTCACACGTACTCACACGGACTTACACGCACTTAAACACACATACACACACTTACTCACACTCACACGCACTTACACGCACTTACACGCACTCACACGCAGTTACACAAACTTACACGGACATACACGTACTTACACACACTTACACGCACTCACACGCACTCACACGTACCCACTCGCACTTACAGGGGCTTACACATACTTACACGCACTTACACGCAATTACATGTACTTGCACACACTCACACGTACTTACACATACTTACACGCACTTACACGCATGTACACACACTTGCACGCACTCACACGCACTCACACGTACTTACACGTGCTTACACATACTTACACGCACATACACAAAATTACACGCACTTACACGCACTTACATGCACTTACAAGCACTTACACGCACATACACACACATACACATACGTACACGTACTTACATGCACTTATATGGACTTACACGCACTTACACGCACTTACACACACTCACACGCACTTACAGGCAATTGCACACACTTACACGTACTTAAACACACTCACACGCACTTACACATACTCACACGCACTTACACACACTCACACACATTTACACGCACTGACACGCACTTACACCCACTTACACCCACTAACACCCCTTACACGCACTTACACGCTCTTACACGTCCTTAAACATACTCACACACACTCACACGCACTCACACGCACTTACACACACTTACACGCACTTATACGCTCTAACACATACTAACAAGCACTTGCACGTAATCACACGCACATACACGCACTTACACGCAGGTACACGCACTTACACGCACTCACACACACTCACACGCACTCACATGGACTTATACTCACTTACACACACTTACACGTACTTACACACACTCACACGCACTCACACATACTCACACGGACATATACACACTTACACACACTTACACACACTTACACACTCCCACATACTTGCACAAACTTACACGTACTTACATGCACTTACACACACTTACGTGCACTCACACGCACTTCCACGCACTTCCACACACTCACACGCACGTACTTGCACTCACACGCATTTACACGCACTTACACATGCTTACAGGCACTTACACATACTTACGCGCACTTACACACACTTATTTGTACTTACACACACTTACATGCACTTACATGCACTTACACGCACTTACACCGACATACACGTACTTACACGTACTCACACACACTTACACACACTCACACGCACTTACACACACTTAAACGCACTTACACGTACTCACAGGCACTTACACGGAATTCCAGGCATTTCCACACACTTACACGCACTTCACGCACCTATACACACTCACACACACTTACATGAACTTACATACACGTACACACACTTACATGCACTTCAACACACTTATGCACACTCATATGCACCTACACACACTTACACACACTTACACACACTTACACAGACTTACAAAGACTTACACGCACTTAAACACACTTAAACACACTTAAACATACTTACACGCACTCACACACATTTACACGTACATACACACACTTACACGCCCTTACATGCTCTTACACACACTTGCACGCACTCACATGCACTTACACAGACTTACACGCACTTACACGCACTTACACACACTCACACGCACTCACACGTACTCACACGCACTTACACGCACTTACACACACTAACATGCACCTACACACACTTACACGCACTTGCACGTACTCACACGTACTTCCACGGACTTACACGCATTTACACACACTTACACACACTTCCACCTCACACACACTCACACGTACTTACAAGCACTTACACGCACTTATATGCACTTACAAGCACTTACAAGCACTTACACGCACTTCCACAAACTCACACGTACTTACACGGGCTTATACGGACTTACACGTACTTACACATACTTACAGGTACTTACACGTACTTACACGCACTTACACATGCTTACACACACTTACACGTACTTACACACACTTAAACACACTCACACGTACTTACACGCACTTACACGCACTCACACACACGTACATGCACTTACACACACTTACACGCACTCACACACATTTACGCGCACTTACACGTACTCTCACGCACTTAGACACACTTATACAAAAAATACACGTACTTACACGCACTTACATGCACTTACACACACTTACACACACTCACACATACTTACACACACACACACGCACTTACATACACTCACACGCATGTACACACACTTACATGCACTTACACGCACTTGGATATACTTGTACGCACTTACACGCACTTACACGCACTTACACGTACTTACTCGCACTCACACGCACTTACATATACTCACATGCACTTCCACGCACTCACACACATTGATACGCACTTACACATACTTACACACACTTACACACACTTAACCGCACTTACATGCACTTCCACACACACACACTTACATGCACTTACATGCACGTATACACACTTAGACACACTCACATGCACTTACACGCACTTACACACACTTACAGCTATTCACGCATACTTACACACACTAACACGCACTAACACGCACTTATACATACTTACACGCACTTGCACACACTTACACATACTTACATGCACTTACACATACTTATACGTACTTACACGCACTTATACGCCCTCACACGTACTGACACGTACTCACACGCATTTACACGCACTTACACACACTTACACACACTAACACACAAATACAGACACTTACACACACTCACATGCACTTACATGCACTTATACACACTTACACGGACTTACACGCACTTACACGTGCTTACACACACATACACCCACTCATATGCACTTGCATACACTTACACTCACTTACACATACTTACACATACTCACACATACTTACACGCACTTACAACACCATCACACACTTCCACGCACTCATACGCACTTATACACACTTACACACACTTACACACACTTACACGCACTTACACCAATGTACATAGACTTACATGCACATAAACACACTTACACACACCTACACACACTCACATACACTTACACAGACTTACACGCATTTACACGTACTTACACGCACTTGCACACACTTACACACACTTACACGGACTTACACGCACTTACACACACTTACACACACTTACACGCACTCACACACACTCACACGCACTCACACGCATCTATACACACTTACACGTACTTACATGCACTTACATATACTTACACGCATTTACACATACTCATAAGCACTCACACGCACTTCCACGCACTTACACGCACTTACACGCACTTACAAGCACTTACAAGCACTTACACGTACTTCCATGCACTCACACGCACTCACACGCACTTACACGGATTTACACGGACTTACACGCACATGCACATACTTACACGCACTTACACGCACTTACACACACTTACACGGACTTACACGCACTTACTCGCATTTACACACCCTTACACGCACTCACATGCACTTTTATGCACTTACACGTACTTACATGCACTGACACAGACTTACACACACTTACACGCACTCATACATACTTACACGGACTTACACACACCTACACACACTCACACACAGTCACACACACTCACACGCACTTACACGTACTTACACAAACTTTTATGCACTTATACACACTCACACGTACTTTCATGCACTCACATGCACTTGCACGCACTCACACACAATTACACACACCTACACGCACATACATGTACTTAGACACACTTACACGCACTTACACACGCTTACACGCACTTCCACGTACTTACACGTACTTACACGCACTTAGACGCACTTAACCGCACTTACACATACTTATACACACTTACATGCACATACACACACTTACACGTACTTACACGTACTTACACACACATACACAAACTTATATGCACTTATACACACTAACACGTACTTAGACGTACTTATATGTACTTACACGCACTTATACGCACTTACATGCACTTACACACACTTACACGTACTCACACGCACTCACATATACTCACACACACTTACACGTACTTATACAAACTGACACCCACTCGCATGCACTTCCACATACTTACACACAACTACACACACTTACACACACTCATATGTACTCACACGCACTTTCACACACTTACACGCACTTACACACACTTACACACACTTACACGTACTTACAAGCACTTAGAGGTACTTACTAGTACTTCCACACACTCACACGTACTTACACGCACTTACACAGACTTACACGGACTTTCAAACACTTACACATACTTACACGCACTTACACGTACTTATACATACTTACATGGACTTACATGCACTTACACGTACTTACACACACTTACACGCACTCACACGCACTTACACGCACTTACATGCACTTACACGTACTTACACACACTTACACATACTTACACGCACTCACACACACTTACACGGACTTACACACTCTTACACACACTCACACACACTCACATGCACTCACACGCACTTACACGCACTTACACATGCTTACATTCACTTACATGCACTCACATGTACTTACACGCACTCACATGCACTTGCACCCACGTACAAGTATTTACACGCACTTACAGACACTTATACGTACTTCCATGCACATACGCACACTTACACGCACTTACACACACTTACACACACTTACACGCACTTACACACACTTACACGCACTTGCACGTACTCACACACACTTACACGGACTTAGACGCACTTACACACACTTACACACACTCACACACAGTTACACGCGCTTACACGCACTTACACACACTTATATGCACTTACACGTACTTACACGCACTCACACACACTTACACGTACCTACACGCAATTTCACGCACATACACACACTTACACGCACTTGCACGTACTTACACGCACTTACACTCACTTACGCACACTTATACGCACTTGTACGCACTTACACACACTTACAGGCACTTACAGGCACTTACACGCACTTACACACACTCACACGTACTCACACGTACTTACACACACTTACACACACTCACACGCATTTGCACGCACTTACACACCCTTACATGCACTTAGATACACTTACACAAACTTACACACACCTACACGCACTTACACGTACTTACACACACTTACACATACTCACATGCACTTATACCCACTCATTCGTACTTACACGTACTCACACGCACAAATACGCATTTACACGCACTTTCACACAATTACAGACACTTACACCAACTTATACGCACTTATATACACTTAAACGTACTCACACACACTTACACAAACTTACACGCACTTACATGCACTTACACGCACTCACACGCACTTACACGCACAAACACATACTTACACGTACTTCCACGCACTTACACGCACTTAGACACACTTATACACACTTACATGCACTTACACGCACTTATACGCACTTACACGCACTTACACGCACTTACACATACTTACACACACTTACACAGACTTACACACACTCACATGCACTTACTCACTCATGTGCACTTACACACACTTACATGCACTTACACATACTTACACGCATTTACACACACTTACACGCACTCACACGCACTGACACAAAATTACACACACTTCCATGCACTTATACAGACTTACACGCACTTACACGCACTTAAACATAATTACACACACTTACACGCACTCACACGTGCTTACATGCACTTACACGCACTTACATGCACTTCCACGCACTTACACGTACTTACGCACTTACACATACTTCCGCATACTTACACGCCCTTACACGCACTTACATGCACTTACACGCACTTGTACACACTCACACGCACTTACACGGACTTACACCCCCTTACACACACTTATACACACTCACACGTACCTTCACGCACTTACACACACTTACACACACTTACACATACTTACACGTACTTACATGCACCCACACGTACTTACACGCACTTACACGCACCTACACCCACTCACACGTACTTACACGGACTCACACATACTTACACACACTTTCACGCACTTTCACACACTTCCACGCACTTACACGGACTTACACGCAATAACACGCACTTACACATACTTACACACACTCACACGCACTTATACGCATTTATACACACTTACACGTACTTGCATGCACTTACATACACTTACACGCATTTACACACACTCATATGCACTCACACGCACTTTCACGCACTTTCACGCACACACACGCACTTACAAGCACTTACAAGCACTTACACGTACTTCCATGCACTCACACGCACTCACACACACTTACACGGACTTACACGGACTTACATGCACTTGCACATACTTACACGCACTTACACGCACTTACACACACTTACACAGACTTACACACACTTTAACGTACTTACACACACTTACACGCACTCACACGCACTTTTATGCACTTACACGTACTTACACGCACTGACACGCACTTACACACACTGACACGCACTCATATATACTTACACGGACTTACACGCACCTACATACACTCACACGCAATCACACGCACTCACACAAACTTACACGTACTTACGCACACTTATACGTACTTACACACACTCACACACATATTTTCATGCACTCACATGCACTTGCACGCACTCACACACATTTACACACACTTACAAGCACATACACGTTCTTAGACACACTTACACGCACTTACACACACTTACACGCACTTCCATATACTTACACGCACTTACACGCACTTACACACACTCAGACGCACTTACCTGCACTTACACATACTTATACACACTTACACGCACTTACACACACTTACACGTACTTACACACACTTACACACACATACATAAACTTATAAGCACTTATACACACTAACACTTACTTACACGTACTTATACTTACTTACATGCACTTACATGCACTTACACGCACTTACACGTACTTACACGTACTCACTCACACTCACATACACTCACACGGACTTACACGCACTTACACACACTGACACGCACTCACATGCACTTCCACGTACTTACACACACTTACATGCACTTACACACCCTCATTTATACTCAACTGCACTTTCACGCACTTACACGTACTTACACGTACTTATACACACTTACACACACTTACACATACTTACAAGCACTTCGAGGCACGTACTAGTACTTCCACACACTCACACATACTCACACGCACTTACACGGACTTCCACGGACTTACACGCACTTACACATACTTACACGCGCTTACACGCACTCACACGCACTTACACGCACGTATACGCACTTACACGTACTTACACACACTTATACACACTTACACACACTCACACATACTTACACGGACTTACGCGCACTTACACATACTCACACGCACTCACACACACTCACACACACTTACACGCACTTACACGCGCTTACACTCACTTACATGCACTCACATGCACTTACACGCACTCACATGCACTTGCACGTACTTACACGCATTGACACGCACTTACACGCACTTACACGTACTTCCATGCACTTATTCACACTTACACGCGCTTACACGCACTTATACACACTTACACGCACTTACACACACTTACATGCACTTGCACGTACTCACGCACACTTACACGGACTTAGACGCACTTACACACACTTACACACACTCACACGCAGTTACACGCGCTTATACGCACTTACACACACTTATACACACTTACACGCACTTACATGCACTCACACACACTTACACGTACTTACACGCAGTTTCACGCACATACACACACTTACACACACTTGCATACACTTACACGCACTTACACTCACTTACACGCACTTACACGCACTTATATGTACTCACACACACTTACAGGCACTTACAGGAACTTACACGCACTTACACACACTCACATGCACTCACACGTACTTACACGCACTTACAGACACTCACACGCATTTGCACGCACTTATAAGCTCTTACACGCACTTAGATACACTTACACGGACTTACACACACCTACATGCACGTACACGTACTTATACACACTTACACGCACTCACATGCACTTATACTCACTCATTCGCACTTACATGTACTCACACACACTTATACACATTTATACGCACTTTCACACAATTACAGACACTTACACGGACTTGTACACACTTACATACACTTACACGTACTCACACACACTTACACAAACTTACACGCACTTACATGCACATACACGCACTCACATGCACTTACACGCACAAGCACATGCTTACACGCACTTCCACGCACTTACATGCACTTAAACGCACTTATACACACTTACACACACTTACACGCACTTATACGCACTTACACGCACTTACACGCACTTACACATACTTACGCACACTTACACAGACTTACACGCACTCACACGCACTTACTCACTCACACGCATTTACACATACTTACATGTATTTACACATACTTACATGCATTTACACACACTTACACGCACTTACACGGGCTTAGATACACTTACACACACTTACACGCACTTACACAGACTTACAAGCACTTACATGCACTTAAACATAAGTACACACACTTATACACACTCACACGTACTTACACGCACTTACACACACTTACATGCACTTCCACGCACTTACACATACTTATACGTACTTACACATACTTCCACATACTTACACGCACTTACACGCACTTACATGCACTTGCACGCACTTGCACACACTCACACACACTTACACGGACTTACACGCACTTAAACACACTTATACACACTCACACGTACCTACACGTACTTACACGCACTTACACACACTTATATGTACTTACACGTACCTACATGCACCCACACATACTTACACGCACTTACACGCACCTACACCCACTTGCACGTACTTACACGGACTCACACATACTTACACACACTTTCACACACTTTCACACACTTCCATGCACTTACACGGACTTATACGCAATAACACGCACTTACACATACTTACACACACTCACACACACTTACACGGACTTACACGCACTAACATGCACTTGCACACACTCACACGCACTCACACGTACTCACACGTACTAACATGCACCTACATGCAATTACACGCATGTACACGCACTTACACACACTTACACGTACCTACACGCATGTACACGTACTTACACGTACTTACACACACTTACACGCACTTATACATACTTACACGCACTTAAACGTACTTACACGCACTAACACGCACTTACACGCACTTACACGCACTCTCATGCACTTGCATGCACTTACACACACTTACACGCACATACACGTACTTACACGTACTTACATGGAGTTACACGGACTTGTACGCACTCATCCGCACTTACACGGACTCACACGCACTTCCACACACTTACACACACTTACACGTACTTACATACACTTCAAGCACTTACACACACTTAGACGCACTTACACACACTTACATGCACTTACACACACCTACACGCACTCACACGCACTTACACACACTTACACAAACTTACACGGACGTACACAGATTTACACGCACTTCAACACACTTACACACACCTACACACACTTACACGCACTTATACGCACCTACACACACCCAAACATACTTACACACACTTACACGTACTTGTATGCACTTACATGCACTAACACCCACTAACACACACTTACACGTACTTACACGCACTTACACGCACTTACACGCACTTACACGCACCTACACACACACACGTACTCACACGCACTCACACATACTTACACGCACATACATGTACTTACACGTACTTACACGCACTTACACGTACTTACACGTACTTACACACACTTACACGCACTCATATGCATTTGCACGCACTTACACACACTTACACGCACTTACACGCACTCACACGTACTTACACAGACTTACACGTACTTGTACGCACTCACACGCACTTGCACACACTTTCATGCACTTACACGCAATTACATGCACTTCCACGCACTTACACGCATTTATATGCACTTACACGCACTTATACGCACTTACACACACCTAAACGCACGCACTTACACGCACTTACACGTACCTACGTGGACTCACACGTACTCACACGCACTCACACATACTTACACGTACATACATGCACTTACACGTACTTACATGCACCTACATGTACTTACACACACTTACACACACTTACACGCACTCACATGCACTTGCACGCACTTACAGACACTTACATGCACTTACACGTACTCACACGTACTTACACGGACTTATACACACTTGTACGCACTCACACACACTTACACGCACTTACAAACGCTTACACGTACTTACACGCAGTCACACGTACTTACACGCACTTACACACACTTACACACACTTACACACACTTACACGCATTTGAACACACTCACATGCACGTACACGGACTTACACGCAATTACACACACTTCTACACAATCTCACAAACCTACACACACTTACACGCACTTACAAATACTTACATGTACTTACACGTACTTACATGGACTCACACATACTTACACGCACTTAAACCGACCTGCACGCACTCAAAAGTACTTACACGCACTCACACGTACTTGCACACACTTTCACGCACTTTCACACAATTTCACACGTACTTACTCCAGTTGCCTCAGGCTTACTCCAGTTGACTTGGCTTTGCTCCAGTTGTCTTAGGCTTGCCCCAGCTGTCTTGGCCTTGCTCCAGTTGTTTTGGCCTTGCTCCAAATGTCTTGGGCCTGCTCCAGTTGTATTGGGCTTGCTCCAGTTGTCTTAGGCCTGCTCCAGTTTTCTTGAGCTTCCTCTAGATATCTTGGCCTTGCTCCAGTTGTCTTGGCCTTCCTTCAGTTGTCTTGGGCCTGCTCCTTTGTCCTGGGCTTGCTCCAGTTGTCTTGGGCTTTCTCGAGTTTTTCTTGACATTGCTCCAATTGTCTTTGGCTTGCTCAAGTTGTCTTGGGCTTGCTCCAGCTGTCTTGGCCTTGCTCCAGTTGTCTTAGGCCTGGTCCAGGTGTCTTGGGATTGCCCCTGTTGTCTTGGGCTTGCTCCAGTTGTCTTGGGGTTTCTCCACTTGTCTTGGGCTTGCTCCAACTGTCCTGGCATTGCTCCAGTTGTCTTGGCCTTGCTACTGTTGTCTTGGCCTTTGCTCCAGTTGTCTTGGGCTTGCTCTAGCTGTCTTGGCCCTGCTCCAGTTGTCTTGGCCTTGCTCCAGTTGTCTTGGCCTTTGCTCCAGTTGTCTTGGCCTTACTCCAGTTGTCTTGGGCCTGCTCTAGTTGTCTTAGGCTTGCTCCAGTTGTCTTGGCCTTGCTCCACTTGTCTTGGCCTTTGCTCCGGTTGTCTTGGGCCTGCTCCTCTTGTCTTGGGCTTGCTCGAGCTGCATTGGGCTTGCTCCAGTTGTCTCGGCCTTGCTCCGGTTGTCTTGGGCTTGCTCCAATTGTCTTGGGCTTGCTCCAGTTCTCTTGGCCTTACTCCAGTTGACTTGGCCTTGCTCCAAGTGTACTGGGTTTGCTCCAGTTCCCTTGGGCTTGCTCCACTTGTCTTGGCCTTGCTCCAGTTGTCTTGGACTTGCTCCAGTTGTATTGGGCTTGCTCCAGTTGTCTTGGGCCTTCTCCAGTTGTCTTGGCCTTGCTCCAGTTGTCTTGGCCTTGCTTCAGTTGTTTTTATTTTGCTCTAGGTGTCTTGGGTTTGCTCCAGTGGTCTTGGCCTTGCTCCAGGTTTCTTGGGCTTGCTCCAGTTCTCTTGGGCTTGCTAGAGTTGTCTTGGGCTTGATCCAGTTGTCTTGGCCTTGCTCCAGTTGTCTCAGGTCTGGTCCAATTGTCTAGGGCTTTCCCCAGCTGTCTTGGGCTTGCTCCAGTTGTCTTGGCCTTGCCCCAGTTGTCGTGGGCTTGCTCCAGCTGTCTTGGCCTTCCTCCAGTTGTCATGACCTTGCTCCAGTTGTCTTGCCCTTGCTCCAGTTTTCTTGGCCTTGCTCCAGGTGTATTGGGCCTGCACCAGTCGTCTTAAGCTTGCTCCCGTTGTCTTCGCCTTGCTCCAATTGTCTTGGCCTTGCTCTAGTTGTCTTGGGCCTGCTATAGTTATCTTGGCCTTGCTCCAGTTGTCTTGGCCTTGCTCCAGTAATCTTGGCCTTGCTCCGGTTGTTTTGGGCTTTCTCCAGGTGTTGTGAACTTGCTCTAGTTCTATTGGCCTTGCTCTAGTTTTCTTGGGCTTGCCCCACTTCTACTGGGCTTGCTCCAGTTGTCTTGGCCTTGCTCCAGTTGTCTTAGGCTTTCTCTAGTTGTCTTGGGCTTGCTTCAGCTGTCATGGGCTTGCTCCAGTGATCTTGGGCATGCTCCAGTTGTCTTGGCGTTGCTCCAGTTGTCTTGGGATTTCTCTAGCTGTCTTGGCCTTGCTCAAGTTATGTTGGCATTGCTCCAATTGTCTTAGCCTTGCTCCACTTGTCTTGGCCTTGTTCCAGTTGTCTTGGGCCTGCTCCTGTTGTCTTGGGCCTTCTCCAGTTGTCTTGGCCTTGCTCCAGTTGTCTTCGCCTTCCTCCAATTGTACTGGGTCTACTTCAGTTGTCTTGGACTTACTCTAGTTGTCTTGGGCTTGCTCTAGTTTCCTTGGCCTTGCTCCAGTTGTCTTGGGCTTGCTCCAGCTGTCTTCGGCTTGCTCCAGCTGTCTTGGCCGTGCTCTAGTTGTTTTGGGCTTGCTCTAGCTGTCCTGGAATTGCTCCAGTTGTCTTGGCCTTGCTCCAATTTTCTCGGGCTTGCTCTTGTTGTCTTTGGCTTGCTGCAGTTTTCTTGGCCATCCTCCAGTTTTCTTGGGCTTGCTCTATTTTTCTTGGGCCTTCCCCAGTTGTGTTGGGCTTGCTCCAGTTGTCTTGGCATTTCTCCAGTTGTATTAGGCGTGCTCCAGTTGTCTTGGGCTTGCCCCTGTTTTCTCGAGCTTTCTCTTGTTGTCTCGTGCTTGCTCCAGTTTTATTGGCCTTCCTCCAGTTGTCTTCGGCTTGCTCCAGCTGTCTTGGCCTTGCTCCAGTTGTCTTGGCCTTGCTCCAGTTGTCTTGGACTTGCTCCTGTTGCCCTGGCCTTGCTTCAGTTGTCTTGGGCCTGCTCCAATTGTCTTGGGCTTGCTCCAGATGTCTTGGGCTTGCTCCATTTTTCTTGGCCTTGCTCCAGTTGTCTTGGGCTTGCTCCAGTTGTGTTGGGCTTGATTTAGTTGTCTTGGGCTTGCTCAAGTTCTCTTTGCCTTGCTTCAGTTGTCTTGGCCTTTCTCCAGTTGTCTTTGGCTTGCTCCAATTGTCTTGGGCTTGCTCCAGTAGTCTTGGTCTTACTCCAGTTGTGTTTGCCTTGCTCCAGTTGTCTTGAACTTGCTCCAGCTGTCTTGAGCTTGCCGCACTTGTCTTGGGCTTGCTCCAGTTGTCTTGACCTTGCTCCAGTTGTCTTGGCCTTGCTCCAGTTGTTTTGGGCTTGCTCCAGGTGTCTTGGGCTTGGTAAAATTGTCTTGGCCTTGCTCCAGTTTTCTCGGCCTTGCTCCAATTGTCTCGGGCTTGCTCTAGTTGTCTAGGGCTTGCTCAAGTTGTCTTGGCCTTGCTCCAGTTGTATTTTGCTTGCTCAAGTTTTCTTGGGCTTGTCCCATTTGCCTTGGGCTTCCTCCAGTTGTCGTGGGCTTGCTCTAGTTGTCTTGGCCTTGCTCAAGTTGTCTTGGGCGAGCTCCACCTGTCTCGGCCTTCCTCCTGTTTTCTTGGCCTTGCTCCAGGTGTATTGGCCTTTCTCCAGTTGTCTTGGCCTTGCTCCTGTTGTCTTGGGCCTGATCTAGTTGTCTTGGGCTTGGTTTAGTCATAGTGGCCTTGCCCCGGTTGTCTTGGCCTTGCTCCAGTTGTCTTGGGCGTGCTCCAGTTGTCTTGGGCTTGCTCGATTTTTCTTGGCCTTTCTCTAGTTGTCTTGGGCTTGATCCAGTTTTCTTGGGCTTGCTCCAGTTGTCTTGGCCTTGCTCCTGTTTTATTATGTCTGCTCCAGTTGTCTTGGGCATGCCCATGTTGTTTCTGGCTTGCTCCAGTTGTATTGGGGTTTCTCCAGTTGTCCTGGCCTTGCTCCAGTTGTCTTGGGCTTGCTTCAACTTTCTTGGCATTGCTCCAGTTGTCTTGGTTTTGCTCTTGTTCTCTTAGACTTGCTCCAGCTTTCTTGGACTTGCTTGAGTTGTCCGGGGCTTTCTTCACTTGTCTTGGGCTTGGTCCAGTTGTCTTGGCCATCCTCCAGTTATGTTGGCCTTGCTCCAGTTGTTTTGGGCTTGCTCCAGTTGTCTATTGCCTGCTCCTGTTGTCTTGGGCTTAGAACAGTTGTCTTGGCCTTGCTCCAGTTGTCTTGGACTTGCTCCACCTGTTTTGGCCTTGCTCTAGTTGTGTTGGCCTTGCTCTACTTGTCTTGGCCTTGCTCCAGTTGTCTTAGCCTTGCTCAAGTTGTCTTGGGCCTGCTCCAGTTTTCTTGGGCTTGCTCTAGTTATCTTGGCCTTGCTCCGGTTGTCTTGGCCTTCCTCCAGTTGTCTTGGGCCTGCTCCCATTGTCTTGGGCTTGCTCGAGTTGTCTTGGGCTTGCTCGAGGTTTCTTGGTCTTGCTCCACTTGTCTTGGGCTTGCTCCAGTTGTCTTTGGCTTGCTACAGTTGTCTTCGCCTTGCTCCAGTTGTCTTACGCCTGCTCTAGTTGTCTTGGGCTTGCCCTTGTTGTCTTGGGCTTGCTCCACTTGTCTTGGGCTTTCTCCAGTTGTTTTGGCCTTGCTCCAGTTGTCTTGGGCTTGCTCCACCTTTCTTGGCATTTCTCCAGTTGTCTTGGCCTTGCTCCAGTTGTCTTAGACGTCCTCCAGTTGTCGTGGACTTGCTCGAGTTGCCTTGGGCTTGCTCTTCTTGTCTCGGGCTTGGTCCAGTTGTCTTGGCCTTCTTCCAGTTATCCTGGCCTTGCTCCAGCTGTTTTGGGCTTGCTCCAGGTGTATTGCGCTTGTTCTTGTTCTATTGGCCTTGCTCCAGTTTTCTTGGGCTTGCTCCAATTGTCTTGAGCTTACCCCAGTAGTCTTGGACTTGCTCCCATTGTCTTGACCTTGGTCCAGTTGTCCTAGGCTTGCTCCAGGTGTCTTGGGCTTGCTCCAGTTGTCTTGGCCTTGCTCCAGTCGTCTTGGGCCTGCTCTAGTTGTCTTGGGCTTGCTCCAGTTATCGTGGCCTTGCTCCAGTTATCTTGGCCTTGCTTCAGTTGTCTTGGGCCTGCTCCAGTTGTCTTGGTCTTGCTCAAGTTGTCTTGGGCTTGCTCGAGTTTTCTTGGGCTTTTGTCCAGTTGTCGTGGGCTTGCTCCTGTTTTCTTGGGCTTGCTCCAGTTGTCTTGGGCTTGCCCCTCTTGTCTTCAGCTTGCTATAGTTGTCTTGGGGTTTCTCCAAATGTCTTGGCCTTGCTCCAGTTGTCTTGGGCTTGCTCCAACTGTCTTGGCATTGCTCCAGTTGTCTTGGTCTTGCTCTTGTTTTCTTAGACTTGCTCCACCTGTCTTGGACTTGCTTGAGTTGTCTTGGGCTTGCTCCACTTGTCTTGGGCTTGGTCAAGTTGTCTTGGGCTTGCTCCAGTTGTCTTGGCCTTGCTCTAGTTGTCTTGAACTTGCTCCACTTGTCTTGGCCTTGCTCTAGTTGTGTTGGCCTTGCTCGCGTTGTCTTGGCCTTGTTCAAGTTGTCGTGGCCTTGCTCCAGAAATCTTGGGCCTGCTCCAATTCTCTTGGGCTTGCTCCATTTATCTTTGCCTTGCTCCATTTGTCTTGGCCACCCTCCAGTTGTCTTTGGCCTGCTCCTGTTGTCTTGGGCTTGCTCCAGTTGTCTTGGGCGAGCTCGAGTTTTCCAAGCCTTGCTCCAATTGTCTTGGGCTTGCTCGAATTGTCTTTGGCTTGCTCCAGTTGTCTTGGCGTTGCTCCAGTTGTCCTAGGCCTGCTCCAGTTGTCTTGGGCTTGCTCTTGTTGTCTTGGGCTTGCTCCAGTTGTCTTGGGCTTTCTTTAGTTTTGAGGGCCTTGCTCTAGTTGTCTTGGGCTTGCTCTTACTGTCTTGGCATTGCTCCAGTTGTCTTGGCCTTGCTCCAGTTGTCTTAGACGTGCTCCTGTTGTCCTGGACTTGCTCGAGTTGTCTTGGGCTTGCTCCACTTGTCTTGAGCTTGGTCCAGTTGTCTTGGCCTTTGTCTAGTTTTATGGGCCGTGCGCCAGCTGTTCTGGGCTTGCTCCAAGTGTCTTGCGCTTGCTCCAGTTCTCTTGGCCTTGCTCCCGTTCTCTTGCGCTTGCTCCAATTTGTATTGAGCTTGCCCCAATTGTCTTGGACTTGCTCCTGTTGTCTTGAACTTGGTCTAGTTGTCTTAGGCTTGCTCCAGGTGTCTTGGGCTTGCTCTAGTTGTGTTGGCCTAGCTCCAGATTTCTTGGACTTGCTCTAGTTCTCTTGGGTTTGCTCCAGTTTTCTTGGGCTTGATCCAGTTCTCTTGGCCTTGGTCCAGTTGTGTTGGACTTCCTCCAGTTGTCTTGAGCTTGCTTCAGTTGTCTTGGGCTTGCTCCCGTTGTCTTGGCCTTGCTCCAGTTGTCTTGGCGTTGCTCCAGTTGTTTTGGGCTTGCTCCAGATCTCTAGGGCTTGCTCCAATTGTATTGGCCTTGCTCCTGTTTTCTTGGCCTTTCTCCAGTTGTCTTTGGCTTGCTCTAGTTTTCTAGGGCATGCTCAAGTCTTGTTGGCCTTGCACCAGTTGTCGTTTGCTTGCTCTGGTTGTCTTGGGCTTGCCTGAGTTGTCTTGCGCTTGCTCCCGTTGTCTTGGCCTTGCTCCAGTTGTCTTGGGCTTGCTCCAGTTGTCTCGAGCTTGCTCTAGTTATCTAAGGCTTGCTCAAGTTGTCTTGGCCTTGCTCCAGTTGTGTTTTGCTTGCTCCAGTTTTCTTCGGCTTGTCCCATTTGTCTTGGGCTTCCTCCAGTTGTCGTGGGCTTGCTCCAGTTGTTTTGGCCTTGCTCAAGTTGTCTTGGGCTTGCTCCACCTGTCTCGGCCTTCCTCCAGTTTTCTTGGCCTTGGTCCAGGTGTATTGGCCTTTCTCCAGTTGTCTTGGCCTTGCTCCTGTTGTCTTGGGCCTGTTCTAGTTGTCTTGGGCTTGCTTTAGTCATCGTGGCCTTGCTCCAGTTGTCTTGGCCTTGCTCCAGTTGTCTTGGGCGTGCTCCAGTTGTCTTGGGCTTGCTCCAATTGTCTTGGCCTTGCTCGTGTTTTCTTGGCCCTCCTCTAGTTGTCTTTGGCTTGCTCCAGTTTTCTTGGGCTTGCTCCAGTTGTCTTGGCCTTGCTCCTCTTGTCTTATGCGTGCTGCAGTTGTCTTGGGCTTGCCCATGTTGTTTCTGGCTTGCTCCTGTTGCATTGGGGTTTCTCCAGTTGTCTTGGCCTTGCTCCAGTTGTCTTGGGCTTGCTCCAACTGTCTTGGCATTGCTCCAGTTGTCTAGGTCTTGCTCTTGTTATCTTAGACTTGCTCCAGCTGTCTTGGACTTGCTTGAGTTGTCTTGGGCTTGCTCCACTTGTCTTGGGCTTGGTCCAGTTATCTTGGCCTTTCTCCAGTTATGTTAGCCTTGCTCCAGTTGTTTTGGGCCTGCTCCAGTTGTCTATTGCCTGCTCCTGTTGTCTTGGGCTTAGAACAGTTGTCTTGGCCTTGCTCCAGTTGTCTCGGCCTTGCTCCAGTTGTCTTGGCCTTGCTCAAGTTGTCTTGGGCCTGCTCCAGTTTTCTTGGGCTTGCTCTAGCTATATTGGCTTTGCTCCTGTTGTCTTGGCCTTCCTCCAGTTGTCTTGGGCCTGCTCCTATTGTCTTGGGCTTGCTTCAGTTGTCTTGGGATTGCTCCAGTTTTCTTGGTCTTGCTCGGATTGTCTTCGGCTTGCTCCAGTTGTCTTTGGCTTGCTACAGTTGTCTTGGCCTTGCTCCAGTTGTCTTAGGCTTGCTCTTGTTGTCTTGGGCTTGCCCTTGTTGTCTTGGGCTTGCTCCACTTGTCTTGGGCTTTCTCCAGTTTTTTTGGCCTTGCTCCAGTTGTCTTGGGCTTGCTCCAACTGTCTTCGCATTGCTCTAGTTGTCTTGGCCTTGCTCCAGTTGTCTTAGACGTGCTCCATCTGTTGTGGACTTGCTCGAGTTGTCTTGGGCTTGCTCCACTTGTCTCGGGCTTGGTCCAGTTGTGCTGGCCTTCTTCAAGTTATCTTGGCCTTGCTCCAGCTGTTTTAGGCTTGCTCCAGGTGTCTTGCGCTTGTTCTAGTTCTCTTGGCCTTGCTTCAGTTTTCTTGGGCTTGCTCCAATTGTCTTGAGCTTACCCCAGTTGTCTTGGACTTGCTCCTGTTGTCTTGACCTTGGTCCAGTTGTCCTAGGCTTGCTCCAGGTGTCTTGGGCTTGCTCCAGTTGTCTTGGCCTTGCTCCAGTTGTCTTGGGCTTGCTTTGGTTGTCTTGGGCTTGCTCCAGTTATCGTGGCCTTGGTCCAGTTGTCTTGGCCTTGCTTCAGTTGTCTTGGGACTGCTCCAGTTGTCTTGGTCTTGCTCGAGTTGTCTTCGGCTTGCTCGAGTTTTCTTGGCCTTTCTCTAGTTGTCTTGGGCTTGTTCTTGTTTTCTTGGGCTTTCTCCAGTTGCATTGGCCTTGCTCCTGTTGTCTTATGCCTGCTCCAGTTGTCTTGGGCTTGCCCTTGTTGTCTTCGGCTTGCTCCAGTTGTCTTGGGGTTTCTCCAAATGTCTTGGCCTTTCTCCAGTTGTCTTGGGCTTGCTCCAACTGTCTTGACATTGCTATAGTTTTCTTAGTCTTTCTCTTGTTGTCTTAGAGTTGCTCCAACTGTCTTGGACTTGCTTGAGTTGTCTTGGGCTTGCTCCACTTGTCTTGGGCTTGGTCCAGTTGTCTTGGCCTTCCTCCAGTTATCTTGACCTTCCTCTAGTTCTTTTGGGCTTGCTCCAGTTGTCTTAGGACCGCTCAAGTTGTCTTGGGCTTGCTCCAGTTGTCTTGGTCTTGCTCCAGTTGTCTTGGACTTGCTCCATCTGTCTTGGCCTTGCTCTAGTTGTGTTGGCCTTGCTCGAGTTGTCATTGCCTTGCTCCAGTTGTTGTGGCCTTGCTCCAGTTGTCTTGGGCCTGCTCCAATTTTCTTGGGCTTGCTCCAGTTATCTTTGCCTTGCTCCAGTTGTCTTGGCCACCCTCCAGTTGTCTTTGACCTGCTTCTGTTGTCTTGGGCTTGCTCCAGTTGTCTTGGGCGAGCTCGAGTTTTCTTGGAATTAATCCAATTGTCTTGGACTTGCTCCAGTTGTCTTTGTCTTGCTCCAGTGTCTTGGCCTTGCTCCAGTTTTCCTAGGCCTGCTCCAGTTGTCTTGGGCTTGCCCTTGTTGTCTTGGGCTTGCTCCAGTTGTCTTCAGCTTTCTTTAGGTGTCAGGGCCTTGCTCTAGTTGTCTTGCACTTGCTCCAATTGTCTTGGCATTGCTCCAGTTGTCTTGGCCTTGCTCCAGTTGTCTTAGACGTGCTCCAACTATTGTGGACTTGCTCGAGTTGTCTGGGGTTTGCTCGACTTGCCTTGAGCTTGGTCCAGTTGTTTTGGCCTTCGTCCAGTTTTATTGGCCGTGATCCAGCTGTTCTGGGCTTGCTCCAAGTGTGTTGCGCTTGCTCCAGTTCTCTTGGCCTTGCTCCAGTTTTCTTGGGCTTGCTCCAGTTTGTCTTGAGCATGCCCCAGTTGTCTTGGACTTGCTCCCGTTGTCTTGAACTTGGTCTAGTTGTCTTAGGCTTGCTCCAGGTGTCTTGGGCTTGCTCTAGTTGCCTTGGCCTAGCTCCAGATTTCTTGGGCTTGCTCTAGTTCTCTTGGGCTTGCTCCAGATGTCTTGGGCTTAATCCAGTTCTCTTGGCCTTGCTCCAGTTGTATTGGACTTCCTCCAGTTATCTTGAGCTTGCTCCCATTGTCTTGGCCTTGCTCCAGTTGTCTTGGCGTTGCTCCAGTTGTTTTGAGCTTGCTCCAGATCTCTTGGGCTTGCTCCAATTGTATTGGCCTTGCTCCTGTTTTCTTGGCCTTGCTCCAGTTGTCTTTGGCTTGGTCCAGTTGTCTAGGGCTTGCTCAAGTCTTATTGGCCTTGCTCCAGTTGTTGTTTGCTTGCTCTAGCTGTCCTTGGCTTGCCCAAGTTGTCTTGGGCTTGCTCCCGTTGTCTTGGCCCACCTCTAGTTGTCTTGGGCTTGCTCCACCTGTCTTGGCCTTGCTCCAGTTTTATTTGGCTTGCTGCAATTCTCTTGAGCTTGCCCCAGTTGTCTTGGACTTGCTTCAGTTGTCTTGACCTTGGTTCAGTTGTCCTATGCTTGCTCTAGGTGTCTTGGGCTTGCTCCAGTTGTCTTGACCTTGCTCCAGTTGTCTTGGGCCTGCTCTAGCTGTCTTGGGCTTGCTCGAGTTATCGTGGCCTTGCTCCAGTTGTCTTGGCCTTGCTCGAGTTTTCTTGGGCCTGCTCCAGTTGTCTTGGTCTTGCTCTAAATGTCTTGCGCTTGTTCGAGTTTTCTTGGCCTTTCTCTAGTTGTCTTGGGCTTGCTCCAGTTTTCTTGGGCTTGCTCCAGTTGTCTTGGCCTTGCTCCAGTTGTCTTAGGCCTGCTCCAGTTGTCTTGGGCTTGCCCCTGTTTTCTTCGGCTTGCTCCAGTTGTCTTGGGGTTTCTCCAGTTGTCTTTGCCTTGCTCCATTTGTCTTGGGCTTGCTCAAACTGTCTTGGCATTGCTCCAGTTGTCTTGGTCTTGCTCTTTTTGTCTTAGACTTGCTTCAGCTGTCTTGGACTTGCTTGAGTTCTCTTGGGCTTGCTCCACTTGTCTTGGGCTTGGTCCAGTTGTCTTGGCCTTCCTCCAGTTATCTTGGCCTTACTCCAGTTGTTTTGGGCTTTCTCCAGTTGTCTTGGGCCTACTCCAGTTGTCTTGGGCCTGCTCCAGTTGTCTTGAGCTTGCTCTAGTTGTCTTGGCCTTGCTCCAGTTGTCTTGGACTTGCTCCACCTGTCTTGGCCTTGCTTTAGTTGTGTTGGCCTTGCTCAAGTTGTCTTGGCCTTGCTCCAGTTGTCTTGGCCTTTCTCCAGTTGTCTTGGGCCTGCTGCAGCTTTCTTGGGCTTGCTCCAGTTATCTTGGCCTTGCTCCAGTTGTCTTGGCCATCCTCCAGTTGTCTTGGCCCTGCTCCTGTTATCTTTGGCTTGCTCCAGTTGTCTTGGGCTTGCTCGGGTTTTCTTGGCCTTGCTCCAATTGTCTTGGGCTTGCTCTAGTTGTCTTTGGCTTGCTCCAGTTGTCTTGGCCTTGCTTCAGTTGTCGTAGGCCTGCTCCAGTTGTCTTGGGTTTGCCCTTGTTGTCTTGGGCTTGCTCCAGTTGTCTTCGGCTCTCTCCTGTTGTCTTGGCCTTGCTCCAGTTATCTTGGGCTTGCTCCAACTGTCTTGGCATTGCTCTAGTTGTCTTGGCCTTGCTTCAGTTGTCTTAGACATGCTCCAGCTGTCCTGGACTTGCTCGAGTTGTCTTTGGCTTGCTCCAATTGTCTTGGGCTTGGTCCAGTTGTCTTGGCCTTCTTCCTGCTTTCTTGGCCTTGCTCCAGCTGTTCTGGGCTTTCTCCACGTGTCTTGCGCTTTCTCTAGTTCTCTTGGCCTTGCTCCAGTTTTCTTGGGCTTGCTCCAGTTCCCTTAAGCTTGCCCCAGATGTCTTGGACTTGCTCCCATTGTCTTGACCTTGGTCTAGTTGTCTTAGGCTTGCTCCAGGTGTCTTGGGCTTGCTCCAGTCGTCTTGGCATTGCTCCTGATTTCTTCGGCTTGCTCCAATTCTCTTGGGCTTGCTCCAGTTGTCTTGGGCTTGATCCAGTTGTCTTGGCCTTGCTCTAGTTGTCTTGGACTTCCAAACGTTTGTCTTTAGCTTGCTCCAGGTGTCTTGGGCTTGCTCCAGTTGTCTTGGCCTTGCTCCAGTTGTCTTGGCCTTGCTCAAGTTGTTTTGGGCTTGCTCTGGGTCTCTTGGGCTTGCTCCAATTGTCTTGGCCTTGCTCCATTTTTCTTGGCCTTGCTCCAGTTGACTTGGGCTTGCTCCAGCTATCTAGGGCTTGCTCAAGTCCTATTGGCCTTGCTCCACTTGTCGTTTGCTTGCTCCAGTTGTCTTGGGCTTGCCCCAATTGTCTTGGGCTTGCTCCACTTGTCTTGGCCTTGCTCCAGTTGTCTTGAGCTTGCTCCACCTGTTTTGGCCTTGCTCCGGTTTTCTTGGCCTTGCTCTAGTTGTCTTGGCCTTTCTCTAGTTGTCTTTGCCTTGCTCCAGTTGTCTTGGGCCTGCTCTAGTTGTCTTGAGCTTGCTCTAGTTATCGTGGCCTTGCTCCAGTTGTCTTTGCCTTGCTGCAGTTGTCTTGGGCCTGCTCCAATTGTCTTCGGCTTGCTCCTGTCTTCTTGGACTTGCTCGAGTTTTCTTGGCCTTTCTCCAGTTGTCTTGGGCTTGCTCCAGTTTTCTTGGGCTTTCTCCAGTTGTCTTGGCCTTGCTCGAGTTGTCTTGGACCTGCTCCAATTGTCTTGGGTTTGCCCCTGTTTTCTTCGGCTTGCTCCAGTTTTCTTGGGGTTTCTCCAGTTGTGTTGGCCTTGCTCCAATTATCTTTGGGCTTGCTCCAACTGTCTTGGAATTGCTCCAATTGTCTTGGTCTTGCTCTTGTTGTCGTAGACTTGCTCCAGCTGTCTTGGACTTGCTTGAGTTGTCTTGGGCTTGCTCCACTTGTCTTCGGCTTGGTCTAGTTGTCTTGGCTTCCCTCCAGTTATCTAGGCATTGCTCCAGTTGTTTTGGGCTTGCTCCAGTTGTCTTGGGCCTGCTCCATTTGTGTTGGGCATGCTTCACTTGTCTTTGCCTTCCTCCAGTTTTCTTGGGCTTGCTCCAGTTATCTTTGCCTTGCTGTTTTTGTCTTTGCCTTCCTCCAATTGTCTTGGGCTTGCTCCTGTTGTCTTGGGCTTGCTCTAGTTGTCTTGGGCTTGCTCGAGTTTTCTTGGCATTGCTGCAATTGTCTTGGGCTTGCTCCAGTTGTCTCGGGCTTGTTCCAGCTGTCTTGGCCTTGCTCCAGTTGTCTTAGGCCTGCTCTAGTTGTCTTAGGCTTGCCCCCATTGTCGTGTGCTTTCTCCAGTTATCTTGGCCTTGCTCCACTTGTCCTGGGCTTGCTCCAACTGTCTTGGCATTGCTCCACTTGTTTTGGCCTTGCTCCAGTTGTCTTGATGTGCTCCTGCTGTCTTGGACTTGCTCGAGTTGTATTGGGCTTGCTCCACTTGTCTTGGGCTTGGTCCAGTTGTCTTGGCCTTCTCCCAGTTATATTGGCCTTGCTCCACCTGTGTTGGGCTTGCTCCAAGTGTCTTGCGCTTGCTCCAGTTCTCTTAGCTTGCTCCAGTTTTCTTGGGCTTGCTCCAGTTGTCTTGGGCTTGCTCCGGTTGTCTTGAGATTGCCCTCGTTGTCTTCGACTTGCTCCAGTTGTCTTGACCTTGCTCCAGTTGTCTCAGGCTTGCTCCAGGTGTCTTGGGCATGCTCCAGTTGTCTTGGCCTTGCTCCAGATTCTTGAACTTGCTCCAGTTCTCTTCGGCTTGCTCCAGTTCTCTACGGCCTGATCCAGTTGTCTTGGCATTGCTCCACTTGTCTTAGGCTTGGTCCCGTTGTCTTGGGCTTGCCCTAGTTGTCTTGGGCTTGCTCCTGTTGCTTTGGCCTTGCTCTAGTGATCCTCGACTTGCTCTGGATGTCTTGGCCTTGTTCGAGTATTCTTGGCCTTGCTCCACTGGTCTTGGCCTTGCTCCAGTTGTCTTGGGCTTGCTCCAGTTGTCTTGGGCTTGCTGCAGTTGTCATGGCCTTGCTCCAGTTGTCCTGGCCTTGCTCTTGTTTTTTTTGGCCTGCTCCAGTTTTCTTGGCCTTGCTCCAGTTGTCTTGGCCTTGCTCCAGTAATCTTGGACTTGCTCTGGTTGTCTTCGGCTTGCTCCAGGTGTCTTGGGCTTGCTCCAATTCTATTGGCCTTGCTCCAAATTTCTTGGGCTTGCTCCAGTTGTCTTGAGCTTGCTCCACTTGTCCTGGCATTGCTCCAGTTGTTTTCGGCCTGATTTAGTTGTCTTGCGCTTGCTTCAGTTGTCTTGGGCTTGCTTCAGTTTTCTTAGCCTTGCTCCAGTTGTCTTGGGCTCGCTCCACCTGTCTTGGGCTTGATCCAGTTATCTTGGCCTTGCTCCATTTGTCTTGGGTTTGCCCTAGTTGTCATGAGCTTGCTCCACTTGTCTTGGCCGTGATCTAGTTGTCTTGGGCTTCCTCCAGCTGTGTTGGCATTGCTCCAGTTCTATTGGCCTTGCTCCAGTTGTCTTGGGCTTGCTCCTGTTTTCTTGGCCTTGCTCCCGTTTTCATGGGCTTGCTCCAGATGTCTTGGGCTTGCTCCAGTTGTCTTAGGCTTACTCCAGTTGTCTTGGCATTGCTCCAGTTGTATTAGGCTTGCTCTAGCTGTCTTGGGCTTGCCCCAGTTGCCTTGAGCTTTCTCCAGTTCTCTCGTGCATGCTCCAGTTTTCTTGGCCTTCCTCCAGTTGTCTTAGGCTTGCTCGAGCTATCTTAGCCTTGTTCTAGTTGTCTTGGCCTTGCTCCAGTTGTCTTGGGCTTGCTCCAGTTGTCTTGGCCTTGCTCCAGTTGTCTTGGACTTGCTCCAGATGTCTTCGGCTTTCTCTAGTTGTCTTGGCCTTGCTCAAGTTGTCTTGGCCTTACTCAAGTTGTCTTGGGCCTGCTCATGATGTCTTGGGCTTGCTCCAGGTGTCTTGGGCTTGCTCCATTTTTCTTGGCCTTGCTCTAGTTGTCTTGGGCTTGCTCCTATTTTGTTGGCCTTGCTTTAGCTGTCTTGGGCTTGCTCAACTTTTCTTGGCCCTGCTCCAGTTGTCTTGGCCTTGCTCTAGTTTTCTTGGGCTCACTCCAAATGTCTTGGGCTTGCTCCAGTAGTCTTGGTCTTGCTCCACTTCTTTTTGCTTTGCTCCAGTTGTCTTGGACTTGCTCCAAATGTCTTGAGCTTGCTCCAGTTGTCTTGGGCTTGCTCCAGTTGTCTTGGTCTTGCTCCAGTTGTCTTAGCCTTGCTCTAGTTGTTTTGGGCTTGCTCCATGTGTCTTGGGTTTGCTCCAAATGTCTTGGCCAAGATCCAGTTTTCTTGGCTTTGCTCTAGTTGTCTTTTTCTTGCTCCAGTTGTCTTAGGCTTGCCCCAGCTGTCTTGGGCTTGCTCCAGTTGTCTTGGGCTTGCTTCAGTTGTCCTGGCCTTGCTCCAGTTGTCTTCGGCTTGCTCCACCTGTCTTGGCCTTGCTCCAGTTTTGTTGGCCTTGCTCCAGTTGTCTTGGCCTTGCTGTAGTTGTCTTGGCCTTGCTCAAGTTGTCTTGGGCGTGCTCCAGTTGTCTTGGGCTTGGTCCAGTATCGTGGCCTTGCTCCAGTTGTCTTTGCCTTGCTCCAATTGTCTTGGGCCTGCTCTAGTTGTCTTGGGCTTGCTCCAGTTGTCTTCGGCTTGCTCGCGTTTTCTTGGCCTTTCTCCAGTTGTCTTGGGCTTGCTTCAGCTATCTTGGGCTTGCTCCAGTTGTCTTGGCCTTGCTCCAGTTGTCTTAGGCCTACTCCGGTTGTCTTGGGCTTGCCCCTGTTGTCTTGGGCTTGCTCTAGTTGTCTTGTGGTTTCTCCAGTTGTCCGGAGTGAGGCCAGGACAACTGAAGCAAAGCCAAGACCACTGGAGCAAGCCCAAGACCACTAGGGCAAGCCTACGACAACTAGAGCAAGCACAAGACAACTGGCCAAGCACAAGACAACTGGAGTAAGTCTAAGACAACTGGAGCAGGCCAAAGACAACTGGAGCAAGGTCAAGACAACTGGAGCAAGGCCAAGAGCACTGGAGCAAGCCCAAGACTACTGGAGCAAGCCCAAGACAAGTGGGGCAAGCCGAAGACAAATGGAGCAGGCCCAAGACAACTGGAGCAAGGCCAAGAAAACTGGAGCAAGGCCAATACAACTGGAGCAAGCCCAAGACAACTAGAGCAGGCCCAAGACAGCTGGAGCGAAGCCAAGACAACTGGAGCAAGGCCAAGACAACTAGAGCAAGGCCTAGACAACTGGAGCAAGGCCAAGACAGTTTGAGCAAGCCCAAGACAACTGGAGCAAGACAAAGACAACTGGAGCAAGCCCAAGACAACTGGAGCAAGCCCAAGACAACCGGGGCAAGCCCAGGATAACTGGAGCACGCCTAAGACAAATGGAGCAAGGCCAAGACAACTGGAGCAAGCACAAGACAACTGGAGCAAGTCAAAGACAACTAGAGCAAGCCCAATGAAAGTGGAGCAAGGCCAAGTCAACTGGGGCAAGCCCAAAACACATGGAACAGGCCCAAAACAACTAGAGCAACGCCAAGACAACGGGAGCAATGCCAAGACAACTGGAGCACGCCCAAGACAACCGGAGCAAGCTCAAAACAACTAGAGCAAGTCCAAGACAAGTCGAGCAAGGCCAAGACAACTGGAGCAAGCCCAAGACAACTGGAGCAAGCCCAAGACAACAAGAGCAAGCCTAGGACAACTGGAGCAGGCCCAATACAACTGGAGTAAGGCCAATACAAGTGGAGCAAGGCCAAGACAACCGGAGTAAGCCCGAGACAACTAGAGCAATGCCAAGACAGTTGGAGCAAGCCCAAGACAACTGAAGCAAGGCCAATACCACCAGAGCAAGCCAAAGACAGGTGGAGCAAGCCCCAGACAACAGGGGTAAGCCCAAGACAGCTGGAGGAAGCCTAAGACAACTCGAGTAAGATGAAGACCATTGGAGCAAGCCCAAAAGAACAGGATCAAGCCCAAGACAAAAGGATCAAGGCCAGGAAAATTCGAGCAAGCATAAGAAAATTAGAGCAAGCCCAAGACAACCAGAACATGCCCAATACAACCAGAGCAAGGCCAAGACAACTTGAGCAAGGCCAAGACAACTAGAGCAAGCCCAAGACAACTGGAGCAGGCCCAAGACAACTCAAGCAAGGCCAAGACAACTAGAGCAAGGCCAAAATAATTGGAGCAAGGCCAAGACTGTTGCGGCAAGCCCAATACAACTAGAGCAAGGCCAAGACAACTAGAGCAAGCCCAATACAGCTACAGCAAGCCCAGGACAACTAGAGCTATGCCAAGAAAACAGGAGCAAGCCCAGGACAACTGGAGCAAGCCCAAGACGATTGGAGCAAGCCCAAGACAATTGGAGCAAGGCCAGGAAAACAAGATCAAGCCAAAGAGAACTGGAACAAGCCGAATACAACTGGATCAGGCCTAAGACACCTAGAGCAAGGCCAAGACAACTGGAGCTAGGCCAAGACAGCCGGAGCGAGGCCAAGACAACTGGAGCAAGGCCAAGACAACTTGAACAAGCCCAAGACATGGAACAAAGCCAAGACCACTAGAGCAAGCCAAAGACCACTGGAGCAAGACCAAGACAACTGGAGCAAGCCGAAGACAACTGGCCAAGCCCAAGACAACTAGAGGAAGCCTGAGACAACTGGAGCAAGCCGAAGACAACTCGAGGAAGGCCAAGACAACTGGAGCAAGGCAAAGACCACTGGAGCATGCCCGATACAACTGGAGCAAGATGAAGACAACTAGAGCAAGGCCAAGATAAGTAGAGCAAGCCCAAGACAACTAGAGGAGGCTTAAGACAGCTGGAGCAAGGCTAAGACAATTGGAGCAAGGCCAAGAAAACTGGAGCAAGGCCTAGACAACTGGAGCAAGGCCAAGACAGTTTGAGGAAGCCCAAGACAACGAGAGCAAAACCAAGACAACTGGAAAAAGACCAAGACAATTGGAGCAAGGCCAAGACAGCAGGAGCAAGCCCAAGATGGCTGGAGCAAGGCCAAGACAACTGGAGCAAGCCGAAGACAACTGGAGCAAGTCCAAGACAACTGGGGCAAGCCTAATACAGTTGGAGCAACCGTAAAACAACTGGAGCAAGGCCAAGACAATTGGAGCAAGCCAAAGACAACTGGAGCAAGCCCAATACAACTGGAGCAAGACCAAGAAAACTGGATCAAGGCCAGGACAATGGGAGCAAGAACAAGACAACTTGAGCAGGCCCTGGACAATGGGAGCAATGCCAAGACAACTGGAGCAAGGCCAAGACAAATGGATCAAGGACAAGACACCTGGAGCGAGGCCAAGACAACTGGAGCAAGCCTAAGACAACCAGAGCAAGGCCAAGACAACTGGAGCAAGGCCATGACAATGGGAGCAAGACCAAGACAACTAGAGCAGGCCCGAGACATTTGGAGCAAGGCCAAGAAAAATGGAGCAAGGCGAAGAAAATTACAGCAAGGGGAAGACATATGGAGCAAGGCCAAGACTGTTGGTGCAAGCCCAAGACAACTGGAGCAAGGCAAAGACAGACAGTTGGAGCAAGCCCAAGACAACTGGAGCAAGCCCAAGACAATTGGGGCAAACCCAAGACAACTAGAGCACGCCTAAGACAACTAGAGGAAGGCCAAGACAACTGGAGAAAGCCCTAGACAACTGGAGAAAGTCCAAGACAACTGGAGCAAGCCCAATAAAACTGGAGCAAGGCCAAGACAACTGGAGCAAGCACAAGACACCTGGAGCAGGCTCAAAACAACAGGAGCAAGGCCAAGACAACGGGAGCAAGGCCAATACAACTGGAGCACGCCCAAGACAACTGGAGCAAGCTTAAAACAACTAGAGAAAGTCCAAGACAACTGGAGCAAGACCAAGACAACTTGAGCAAGCGCAAGCCAGCTCGAGCAAGCCAAAGACAAGTTGAGGAAGCCTAAGTCAACTAGATCAGGCCCAAGACAACTAGAGCATGGCCAAGACAAGTGGAGCAAGGCCAATACAACTAGAGTAAGCCCAAGACAACTAGAGCAATGCCAAGATAGTTGGTGCAAGCCCAAGATAACTAAAGTAAGGCCAAGACTGTCGGAGCAAGCCCAAGACAACTGGAGCACGCCCAAGACAACTGGGGCAAGCCCACGAAAACTTGAGGAAGCCTAAGACAACTCGAGTAAGAACAAGACCATTAGAGCAATCCCAAGACAACTGGAGTAAGGCCAACATAACTGGAGCCAGCCCAAGACAACTGGAGAAGGCCCAAGACAACTCGAGCAATGCCAAGAAAACTAGAGCAATGCCAAGACAACTGGAGCAAGGCCAAGACAAGTGGAGCAAGGCCAAGACAGTTGCAGCAAGCCAAGGACAACTGGAGCAAGGCCAAGACAACTGCAGCAAGCCCAAAACAACTAGAGCAAGCCCTAGACAACTGGAGCAAGGCCAATAAAACTGGAGCAAACCCAAGACAACTGGAGCAAACCCAAGACAACTAGAGCAAGCCCAAGACAGTCAAAGCAAGGTTAGGAAAACTGGAGCAAGGCCAAGACATCTGGAGCAAGCCCAATACAACTGGAGCAAGCCCAAGAAAACTTGAACAAGGCCAAGACAACTGGAGCAAGGCCACGACAACTGGGGGAATCCCAAGACAACTTGAGCAAGGCCAAGACAACCGGAGCGAGGCCAAGACAACTGGAGCAAGGCCAAGACAAATGGAGCCAGCCCAAGACAACTGAAGCAAAGCCAAGACCATTGGAGCAAGCCCAAGACCACTGGAGCAAGCCCCAAACAACTGGAGAAAGCCCAAGACAACTAGCCAAGCCTAAGACAACCGGAGGAAGCCTAAGACAACTAGAGCAAGCTGAAGACAACTAGAGCAAGGTCAAGACAACTGGAGTAGGGCTTAGACCATATGAGCATGCCCAAGACTACTTGAGCGAGCCCCAGACAACTGGGGCAAGCCCTAGACAACTGGAACAGGCCCAAGACAATGGAGCAGGGCCAATACAACTGGAGCAAGGCCAAGATAGCTAGAGCAAGCCCAAGACAACTAGAGCAGGCCCAAGACAGTTGGAGCAAGGCCAAGACAAGTGGAGCAAGGCCAAGACAACTGGAGCAAGGCCTAGACAACTCGAGCAAGGCCAAGACAACGGCACCAAGACCAAGATAGCTGGAGCAAGCCCAAGAAAACTAGAGCAATGCCACGACAACTTGAGCAAGCCCAAGACAAGTGGAGCAAGCCCAAGACAAGTGGGACAAGCGTAAGACAACTGGAGCAAGCCTAAGAAAACAAGAGCAAGGCCAATAAAACTGGAGCCAGGCCAGGAGCACAAGAGCTAGCCCAAGACACCTGAAGCAAGCCCAACACAACTAAAGCTAGGCCAAGACAACAGGAGCAAGGCCAAGACAACTAGAGCAAGCCCAAGACTACTAGAGCCAGTCCAAGACAACTGGAGCAAGGCCAGGACACCAAGAGCAATCCCAAGACAACTGGAGAAAGCCCTGGATAACTGTTGCAAGCACATGACAACTGGATCAAGCCCAAGACAAGTGGATCAAGCCAACTGGAGCAAGCCCAAGACAACAGGAGCAAGACCAAGACAACTCGAGTAAGGCCAAGACAAAAAAAGCAAGCCCAAGACAACTAAAGCAAGTCCAAGACAACTGAAGCAAGGCCAATACAACTAAAGCAAACCCAAGATAACTAGAGCAAGCCCAAGACAGCTGGAGCAAGCCCAAGACAGTTGGAGCAAGCCCAAGACAACTGGAGCAAGCCCACAACAACTGGAGCAAAGCAAAGACAACTGGAGCAAGGCCAAGACAACTAGAGCAATGCCAAGACAACACGAACAAGGCCAAGACAGGTAGACCAAGCCCAAGACAACTGGAGAAATTCCAAGAAAACTGGAGCAAGCCCAAGACAACTGGAGAAAGCACTAGACAAGTGGAGCAAGCCAAAGGAAGCTGCAGCAAGGCCAAGACAACTGGAGCAAGCCCAAGAAACCTAGAGAAAGCCCAAAACAACTGGAACAAGGCCAAGACAACTGGAGCAAGGCCAAGACCACTGGAGCTAGCCCAAGACAACTAGAGCAAGCCCAGAAAACTTGGAGCAAGTCCAAGACAACTGGAGCAAGGCCAAGGCAACAGGAGAAAGCCCAAGACAACTGGAGGAAGCCCAATGCAACGACACTAAGCCAAGACAAATGGAGCAAGGCTAAGAAAACTGGAACAGCCCAAGACAACTAGAGCAAGGCCTACACAACTGGAGCAAGCCCATGACAACTGGAGCAAGCCCAGGACAACAGAGCACGCCAAAGACAACTGGAGCAAGGCCAAGAAAACTGGTGCAAGCCCAAGAGAAGTGGAGCAAGGCCAAGATAATAGGAACAAGGCCAAGATAACTGGAGCATTGCCAAGACAGCCGGAACAAGCCCAAGACAACTAGAGCAATGCCAAGACACCTGGAGAAAGCCCAAGACAACTGGAGCAAGTCCAAGACAACTAGAGCAAGCCCAAGACACATGGAGCAAGCCCAAGATAGCTAGAGAAAAGCCAAGACAACAGGAGCTAGGCGAATAAAACTGGACCAAGTCCAAGAAAACTGGAGCAGGTCGAAGACATTTGGAGCAGGCCAAAGACAACTGGAGCAAGGTCAAGACAACTGGAGCAAGGCCAAGACAACTGGAGTAAGCCCAAGACAACTGGAGCAAGCCCCAAGACAACTCAAGCAAGGCAAAGAAAACTGGAGCAAGGCCAAAACAACTGGAGGAAGGCCAAGACAACTGGAGACAGGCCAAGATAATTGGAGCAAGCCCAAGACAAGTGAAGCAAGCCCAAGAAATCTGGAGCAAGTCTAAGACAACTGGAACAAGGCCAAAACCATTGGAGCAAGCCCAAGAAAACCGGAGCAGGGTCAAGACAACTACAGCAAGCCAAGGTAAATGGAGCAAGGCCAAGAAAACTGGAGCAAGGCGAAGACAACTGGAGCAAAGCCAAAACAACTAGAGCAAGCCCAAGACAGCTGGAGCAACCTAAGACAACCGGAGCAAGCTCGAGACAACAGTAGTAAACCCGAGTCAACTAGAGCAAGCCTAAGACAAAAGGAGCAAGCCCAAGACAACTGGAGCAAGCCCAAGACAACTAGAGCAGGCCCAAGACAACTGGAGCAAGGCCAAGACAACTTGAGCAAGCCTAAGAAATCAGGAGCAAGGCCAAGACAACTGGAGCAAGCCCACGACAACTGGAACAAGCCCAAAACAACTGGAGCAAGGTCAAAACAACTGGAGCAAGGCCAAGAAAACTGGAGCAAGCCCAAGACAATTGGAGCAAGCCCAAGACAACTGGAGAAAGTCCGAGACAAGGCCACGACAACTACAGCAAGCCAAAGACAACTGGAGGAAGACCAAGACAACTGGAGCAAGCCCACGGCAACTAAAGCAAGCCTAAGACAACTGGAGCAAGGCCAAGACAACTTGAGCAAGCCCAAGACAATCAAAGCAAGCCCAAGTTAACTAGAGCAAGCTCAAGACAAGTGGAGGAAGCCCAAGGCAACAAGAGCAAGCTCAAGACAACTGGAGCAAGGCCAATACATGTGGAGCAAGGCCAGGACAACTGGAACAAGACCAAGACAACTGGAGCAAGCCGAAGACAACTGGAGCAAGTCCAAGACAACTGGAGCAAGTCCAAGACAATGGGATCAAGCCCAAGAAAACTGGAGCAAGCCAAAGACACCCGGAGCAAGCCCAAGACACCTGGAGCAAGCTAAAAACAATTGGAGCAAGGCCAAGACAGCTGGAGCAAGCCCAAGACAGCTCCAGCAAGCCCAAGACAGCTGGAGCAAGCCCAAAACAGCAAGAGCAGGCCCAAGAAAACTGGAGCAAGCCCAAGATAACTAGAGAGAGGCCGAGACAACTGGAGGAAGACGAAGACAACAAGAGCAAGGCAAAGACAAGTGGAGCAAGCCCAAGACAACTCGAGCAAGGCCAAGATAACTAGAGCAAGCCCAAGACAACAGGAGCAAGCCAAAGACAACTGGAGCAAGCACAAGACAACTGGAGAAAACCCAACACAAAAGGAGTTAGCCCAAGACAGCTAGAGCAAGGCCAAGACAATGGGAGCAAGTCTAAGAAAACTGGAGCAAGCCCAAGACACCTAGAGCAAGCCCAAGACAATTGGGGCAAGACCAAGACACCTGGAGCAAGGCCAAGACAGCTGGAGCAAGCCCAAGACAACTCGAGCAAGCCCAAGACAACTGGAGCAAGCCAAAGACAACTTGAGAAGGCCCTAGACAATTGTAGCAAGCCCAAGACAACTGGAGAGAGGCAAAGACAACTAGAGCAAGGCGAAGAGAATAGGAGCAAGGTCAAGACAACTTGAGCAAGCCCAAGACAACAAGAGCAACGCCAAGACAAATGGAGCAAGCCCACGACAACTGGAGCAAGCCCAAGACAACTGGAGCAATCCCAATACCATTGGAGCAAGGCCAAGAAAACAGGAGCAAGCCTAAGACAACTTAAGCAAGACCGGGATAACTGGAGCAGGCCCAAAACAACTGGTGCAAGCCCGAGACAACTTGAGCAAGCCCATAACAACTGGAGCAAGCCAAAGCCAACTGGAGCAGGGCCAAGACAACTGGAGCAAGCCAAAGACAACTGGAGCAATTGCAAGACAACTTAAGCAAGTCCAAGACAAATAGAGCAAGGCAACGACAGCTCGAGCAAGCCAAAGACAACTGGAGCAAGGCCAAGACAGCTGGAGAAAGCCCAAGACAACAAGAGCAGGCCAAGACAACAAGACAGCTAGAGCAAGGCCAAGACAGCTGGAGCAATGCCAACACAACTGGAGCAAGTCCAAGACAACTAGACCAAGCCCAAAACCACGGGAGCAGGTCCTCGACAGCTGGAGCAAGGCTAAGACAGCTGGAGCAAGCCAACCAAAACTAGAGCAAGCCAAACATAACTGGAGTAAGGCCAAGACAACGGAAGTAAAGCAAAGACCATTGGAGCAAGCCCAAGACCACTAGAGCAAGCCCCAGACAACTGGAGCAAGCCCAAGACAACTAGCCAAGCCCAATACAACTGGAGGAAGCCTAAGACAACTAGAGCAGGCCAAAGACAACTGGAGCAACGTCAAGACAACTGGAGCAGGACCAAGACCATAGGAGCATGCCCAAGACTACTTGAGCAAGCCCAAGACAACTGGGACAAGCCCAAGACAACTGGAGAAGGCCCAAGACAATGGAGCAAGGCCAAGAAAACTGGAGCAAGGCCAAGATAGCTACAGCAAACCCCAGAAAAAAGGAGCAGGCCCAAGACAGCTGGAGCAAGGCCAAGACAACTCAAGCAAGGCCAAGAAAACTGGAGCAAGGCCTAGACAACTGGAGCAAGGCCAAGACAACGGCAGCAAGGCCAAGACAGCTGGATCAAGCCCAAGAAAACTAGAGCAAGGCCACGACAACTTGAGCAAGCCCAAGACAACAGGAGCAAGGCCAAGAAAACTGGAGCAAGGCCAAGAAAACTGGAGCAAGGCCAAGAGAACTGGAGCTAGCCCAAGACAACTGGAGCCAGTCCAAGACAACTGGAGCAAAGCCGAGACAACCAAAGCAATCCCAAGACAATTGGGGAAAGCCCAAGACAACTGGAGCAAGCACATGACAACTGGAGCAAGCCTAAGACACGTGGATCAAGCCAGCTGGAGCAAACCCAAGACAACAGGAGCAAGACCAAGACAACTGGAGCAAGGCCAAGACAATAAGAGGAAGCCCAAGACAACAAAAGCAAGCACAAGACAACTGAAGCAAGGCCAATACAACTGGAGCAAACCCAAGACAAGTAGAGCAAGCCCAAGACAGGTGGAGCAAGCCCAAGACAGTTGGAGCAAGCTGAAGACAACTGGAGCAAGTCCACGACAACTGGAGCAAGGCAAAGACAACTAGAGCAAGGCCAAGACAACTAGAACAGTGCCAATACAACAGGAACAAGGCCAAGACAGCTAGACCAAGCCCAAGACAACTGGAGCAAGTCCAAGAAAACTCTTGCAAGCCCAAGACAACTGGAGAAAGCCCTAGACAACTTGCGCAAGCCCAAGAAAACTGTCGCAAGGCCAAGACAACTGGAGCAAGCCCAAGAAACATATAGAAAGCCCAAAACAACTGGAGCAAGGCCAAGACAACCGGGGCAAGGCCAAGACAACTGGAGCAAGGCCAAGATAACTGGAGCATTGCCAAGACAGCCGGAACAAGCCCAAGACAACTGGAGCAATGCCAAGACACCTGGAGCAAGCCCAAGACAACTGGAGCAAGTCCAATACAACTGGAGCAAGCCCAACACAACTGGAGCAAGCCCAATACAATTGAAGCAAGGCCAAGACAACAGGAGCTAGGCGAATGAAACTGGAGCAAGACCCAGAAAACTGGAGCAGGCCCAAGACATTTGGGGCAGGCCAAAGACAACTGGAGCAAGGTCAAGACAACTGGAGCAAGGCCAAGACAACTGGAGCAAGCCCAAGACAACTGGAGCAAGCCCAAAGATAGCAGGAGCAAGGCCAAGACAACTGGAGCAAAGCCAAAACAATTGGAGCACGTCCAAGACAACAAGAGAAAGGCCAAGATAACTAGAGCAAACCCGTGACAACTGAAGCAAGCCCAAGAAATCTGGAGCAAGTCTAAGACAACTTGAACAAGGCCACGACCATTGGAGCAAGCCCAAGACAACCGGAGCAAGGTCAAGACAACTGCAGCAAGCCAAGGGAAATGGAGCAAGGCCAAGAAAACTGGAGCAAGTCCAAGAAAACTGGAGCAAAGCCAAAACGCCTAGAGCAAGCCCAAGACAACTGGAGCAACCCAAGACAACCGGAGCAAGCTCGAGACAACTGTAGTAAACCCGAGTCAACTAGAGCAAGCCCAAGACAAAAGCAGCAAGTCCATGACAACTGGAGCAAGCCCAAGACAACTAGAGCGGGCCCAAGACAACTGGAGCAAGGCCAAGACATCTAGAGCAAGCCCACGACAACTGGAGCAAGCCCAAGACAACTGGAGCAAGGCCAAGACAACTGGAGCAAGGCCAAGACAACTGGAGCAAGCCCAAGAGAATTGGAGCAAGCCAAAGACAACTGGAGAAAGTCGGACACAAGGCCACGACAACTAGAGCAAGCCAAAGACGCCTGGAGGAAGACCAAAACAACGGGAGCAAGCCCAAGGCAACTAAAGCAAGCCTAAGACAATTGGAGCAAGGCCAAGACAACTTGAGCAAGCCCAAGACAACCGAAGCAAGCCCAAGTTAACAAGAGCAAGCTCAAGACAAGTGGAGGAAGCCCAAGGCAACAAGAGCAAGCCTAAGACAACTGGAGCAAGGCCAATACATGTGGAGCTAGGCCAAGACAACTGGAACAAGACCAAGACAACTGGAGCAAGCCCAAGACAACTGGAGCAAATCAAGACAACTGGAGCAAGTCCAACACAATGGGAGCAAGCCCAAAAAAACTGGAGCAAGCCCAAGACACCTGGAGCAAGCCCAAGACAATTGGAGCAAGCCAAAGACAACTGGAGCAAGTCCAAGACAGCTAGAGCAAGCCCAAGACAGCTTGAGCAAGCCCAAGACAGCTTGAGCAAGCCCAAGACAACTGGAGCAGGCCCAAGAAAACTGGAGCAAGCCGAAAATAACTAGAGAGAGGCCGAGACAACAAGAGCAAGGCAAAGACAACAAGAGCAAGGCAAAGACAACTGGAGCAAGCCCAAGACAACTCAAGCAAGGCCAAGACAACTAGAGCAAGCCCAAGACAACAGGAGCAAGCCAAAGACAACTGGAGCAAGCACACGACAACTGGAGAAAACCCAAGACAACAGGAGTTAGCCCAAGACAACTGGAGCAAGGCCAAGACAATGGGAGCATGTCCAAGAAAACTGGAGCGAGCCCAAGGCACCTGGAGCAAGCCCAAGACAATTAAGGCAAGTGCAAGACACCTGGAGCAAGGCCAAGACAGCTGGAGCAAGCTTGGGACAACTTGAGCAAGCCCTAGACAATTGGAGCAAGCCCAAGACAACTCGAGAAGGCCCAAGACAATTGTAGCAAGCCCAAGACAACTGAAGGAGGCCAAGACAACTGGAGCAAGGCCAAGACAATAGGAGCAAGGCCAAGACAACTGCAGCAAGCCCAAGACAACTGGAGCAAGGCCAAGACAAGTGGAGCAAGCCCACAACAACTGGAGCAAGCCCAAGACAGCTGGAGCAATCCCAATACAATTGGAGCAAGGCCAAGAAAACAGGAGCAAGCCTAAGACAACTGGAGCAAGACCGCGATAACTGGAGCAGGCCCCGGACAACTGGTGCAAGCCCGAGACAACTTGAGCAAGCCAATGACAACTGGAGCAAGCCAAAGCCAACTGAAGCAAGGCCAAGACAACTGGAGCAAGCCAAAGACAACTGGAGCAAGTCCAAGACAACTAAAGCAAGTCCAAGACAAATGGAGCAAGGCCACGACAGCTGGAGCAAGCCACAGACAACTGGAGCAAGGCCAAGTCAACTGGAGAAAGTCCAAGAGAACAAGAGCAGGCCATAGACAAATGGAGCAAGGCCAAGACAACTGGAGAAAGCCCAAGACAACTTGAGCAAGCTCAATACAATTGGAGCAAGCCCAAGACAGCTACAGCAAGTCCAAGACAACCGGAGCAAGGCCAAGAGAACTGGAGCAAGCCCAACACACCTGGAGAGACCCAAAACAACTAGAGCAATGCCAAGACAGCTGGAGCAACGCCAAGACAACTGGAGCAAGTCCAAGACAACTAGAGCAAGCCCAAAACCACTGGAGCAGGTCCTGGACAGCTAGAGTAAGGCTAAGACAGCTCGGGAAAGCCAACAACAACTGGAGCGAGCCAAACATAACTGGAGTAAGGCCAAGACAACTGGAGTAAGCCTGATACAACTGGAGCAAGGCCAAGACAAGTGGAGCAAGGCCAAGACAACTGGAGCAAGCCCGAGATAACTGGACCAAGCATAGGACAACTAGAGCAACACAAAGACAAGTGGACCAGGCCACATGCAACTGGAGCAAGCCAATGATAACTGGAGCAAGGCCAATACAACTGGAGCAAGCCCAAGACAATTGAAGCAAGCTTGATACCACTGGAGCAAGGCCAAGGCAAGTGGAGCAAACCCAAGACAACTCAAGCAAGCCCAAGACATAAAGAGCAAGTCCAAGACAACTGGAGCAAGCCCAAGACAAGTGGACCAGGCCCAAGACAACTGAAGCAAGGCTGAGACAACTGGAGCAAGGCCAAGACAAGTGGAGCAAGACCAAGACAACAGGAGGAAGCCGAAGACAACTGACGCAAGCACAAGAAAACTGTTGCAAGGCCAAGACAGCTTGAGCAAGCCCAAGACACCTGGAGCAAGCCCAAAACCACTAGAGCAAAGCCGAGACAACTGAGCAAGGCCAAGACAACTGGAGCAAGCCCAAGACAACTGGAGCAAGCCCAAGACAACTAGATAAATGCCAAAACAACTGGAGCAAGCCCAATTCAACTGGGGCAAACCCAAGACAACTGGAGCAAGCCTGTGACAACTGGAGTAATTCCAAGTCAACTGTAGAAAGCCCAAGACAAAAGGAGCAAGTCCAAGACAATTGGAGCAAGCCCAGGACAACTGGAGCAGGTCCAAGACAAGTGGAGCAAGGCCAAGCCAACTGGAGCAAGCCTCAAAAAAGGAGCAAGGCCAAGAAAACTGGAGCGAACCCAAGACAACTGGAGTAAACCAAAGACAACTGGAGCAAGTCCAAGACAACTAGAGCAAGTCCAAGAAAACTGGAGCAAGCCCACGACAACTAGAGCAAGCCCAAAATAACTAGAGCAAGGCCAAGACAACTATAGCAAGCCCATGATAACTCGAGCAAGCCCAAGACAACAGGATCAATGCCAAGAAAACTGAAGCAAGCCCAAGACAACTGGAGTTAGGCCAATACAACTTGAGCAAGCCATAGACAACTTGAGCAAGTCCAAGAGAACTGGATCAAGCCCAAGAAAACTGGAGCAAGCCCAAGACTGCTGCAGCAAGGCCAAGAGAACTGGAGCAACACCAAAATAACTGTAGCAAGCCCAAGACAAGTTGAGCAAGCCCGAGACGACTTGAGCAAGCTCGTGACAACTGGAGTAAGCCCAAGTCAACTGGAGCAAGCTCAATACCAAAGGAGCAAGTCCAAGACAACTGAAGTAAGCCCAACACAACTAGAGAAGGTCCAAGACAACTAGAGCAAGGCCATGACAACAAGAGCAAGCCTCAGAAAACTGGAGCAAGGACAACACAACTGGAGCAAGCCCAAGACAACTGGAGAAAGCCCAAAACAACTGGAGCAAGGCCAAGACAACTGGAGCAAGGCCAATACAACTGGAGCAAGTCCAAGACAACTAGAGCAAGCCCAGGACAACTGGAGCAAGCCCAAGACTACTGGAGCAAGGCCAATGCAACTCGAGCAAGGCCAAGACAAGTGGAGGAAGCCAAAGACAGCTGGAGCAAGCCCAAAACAACTAGAGAAAGTACAAGACAACTGGAGCAAGCCCAAGACGGCTGGAGCAAGCCCAAGACAACCGGAGCAGGCCCAAGAAAACTGGAGAACGCCCAAGACAACTGGAGACAGGCCGAGATAAGTGGAGCAAGGCCAAGAAAGCAGGGGTAAGGCCAAGACAACTGGAGCAAGCCCAAGACAACTGAGCAAGTAGATGATGATTGGAGAATATCTAGGACAACTAGAGCAGGCCCAGGTCAACTGTAGCAAGCCCAGGACAACTCGAGAGAGGCCAAGCCAACTGGAGCAAGGCCAAGAGAACACGATCACGGCCAAGACAACTAAAGCAAGTCCAAGACAACTGGAGCAAGGCCAAGACAACTGGAGCAAGTCCAAGACAACTGGAGCAAGCCCAAGACAACTGGCACTATCCCAATACTACTGGAGCAAGGCCAAGAAAACTGGAGCAAGCCTAAGAGAACTGGAGCAAGACCAAGACAACTGGAGCAGGCCCAAGACAATTGGTGCAAGCCCGAGACAGCTGGAGCATGCCCAAGACAACTGGAACAAGCCCAAGACAAGTGGAGCAAGGCCAATACAACTGAAGAAAGCCAAAGACAACTGGAGCAAGTCCAAGACAACTAAAGCAATTCCAAGACAAATGGAGCAACGCCAAGACAACTGGAGCAAGCCAAAGACAACTAGAGCAAGGCCAAGAAAACTGGAGAAAGCCAAAGACAACTGGACCAGGCCTAAGACAAATGGAGCAAGGCCAAGACAACTGGAGCAAGCCCAAGAATCTAGAGCAAGCCCAAAACAACTAGAGCAAGGCCAAGACAACTGGAGCAAGCCCAAGACAACTAGAGCATGCCCAAGACAACAAGATCAAGGCCAAGACAACGCGGGAGAGGCCAAGACAGCTGGAGCAAGCCCAAGACAACTGGAGCAATCCCAATACAACTGAAGCAAGACCAAGAAATCTGGAGCGCGTCCAAGACACGTGGAGCAAGCCCAAGACAACAGGGGCAAGCCAAAGACAAGAGGAGCAAGGCCAAGACAGCTGGAGCAAGCCCAAGACAACTCGAGCAAGCCCAAGAGAACTGGAGCAAGCCCAAGACAACGGGAGCAGGCCATAGACAGCTGTAGCAAGCCTAAGAAAATGGGAGAGAGGCCAAGACAACTTAGCAAGCCCAAGACAACTGGGGCAATCCCAATACAACTAGAGCAAGGCCAAGACAACTGGAGCAAGCCCAAGAAAACTAGAGCAAGGCCAAGACACCTGGAGCACGGCCAGGACAATGGGAGAAAGAGCAAGACAACTAGAGCAGACCCGAGACATTTGGAGCAAGGCCAAGACAACTGGGGCAAGGCAAAGAAAAATACAGCAAGGCGAAGACATATGGAGCAAGGCCAAGATGATTGGAGCAAGCCCAAGACAACTGGGGAAACTCCAAGACAACTGGAGCAAGCCTAAGACAACTGTAGCAAGGCCAAGACAACTGGAGCAAGGCCAATACAACTGGAGCAAGCCCAATAAAACAGGAGCAAGGCCAAGACAACTAGAGCAAGTACAAGACACCTGGATCAGGCTGAAAACAACTGGAGCAAGGCCAAGACAACAGGAGCAAGGCCAATACAACTGGAGCACACCCAAGACAACAAGAGCAGGCTTAAAACAACTGGAGCAAGTCCAAGACAACTTGAGCAAGGCCAAGACAACTTGAGCAGGCCCAAGACAGCTCGAGCAAGCTCAAGGCAACTCCAGCAAGCCTAAGACAAGTGGAGTAGGCCCAAGACAACTAGAGCAAGGTCAAGACAAGTGGAGCAAAGCCAACACAACTGGAGTAAGCCCAAGACAACTAGAGCAATGCCAAGACAGTTGGACCAAGCCCAAGACAACTAAAGCAAGGCCAAGACCACCAGAGCAAGCCCAAGACAACTGGAGCAAGCCCAAGACAACTGGGGCAAGCCCACGATAATAGGAGGAAGCCTAAGACAACTAGAGTAAGAACAAGACAAATGGAGCAAGCCCAAGACAATAGGAGCAAGGCCAAGATAACTGGAGCAAGCCGAAGACAACTGGCGCACGCCCAACACAACTCGAGCAATGCCAAGACAACTAGAGCAATGCCCGGACAACTGGAGCAAGGCTAAGACAACTGGACCAAGGCCAAGACAGTTGCACCAAGCCTAAGACAACTAAAGCAAGGCCAAGACAACTGGAGCAAGCCCAAGACAGTTGGAGCAAGCCGGAGACAACTGGAGCAAGGCCAAGATAACTGGAGCAAGCCCAAGATAACTGGAGGAAGCCCAAGACAATCAAAGCGAGGCTAGAAATACTGGAGCAAGGCCAAGACAACTGAAGCAAGTCCAATACAACTGGAGCAAGCTCAAAAAACTGGAGCAAGGCCAAGACAACTGGAGCAAGGCCACGGCAACTTGACCAAGCCCAAAACAACTAGAGCAAGGCCAATATAGCCGGAGCGAGGCCAAGACAACTGGAGCAAGGCCAAGACAAATGGAGCCAGCCCAAGACAACTAGCCAAGCCCAAGACAACTGGAGGAAGCCTAAGACAACTGGAGCAGGCCGCAAACAACTGGAGCAAGGTCAAGACAACTGGAGCAAGGCCAAGACCACATGAGCATGCCCAAGACTACTGGAGTAAGCCCAAGACAACTAAGGCAAGCCCGAGACAACTGGAGCAGGCCCAAGACAGTGGAGCACGGCCAAGACAACACGAGCAAGGCCAAGAAAACTGGAGCAAGCCGAAGAAAACTGGAGCCAGTCCAAGACAACTTGAGCAAGGCCAAGACAACAAGAACAATCCCAAAACAACTGGAGAAAATCCAAGACAACTGGAGCAAGCACATGACAACTGGAGCAAGCCCAAGACAAGTGGATCAAGCCAACTGGAGCAAGCCCAAGACAACAGGAGCAAGACCAAGACAACTTGAGTAAGGCGAATACGACTCCAGCAAGACCAAGACAACAAAAGCAAGCCCAAGACAACTAAAGCAAGTCCAAGACAACTGAAGCAAGGCCAATACAACTGGAGCAAACCCAAGACAACTGGAGCAAGCCCAAGACAGCTGGAGCAAGCCCAGGAAAATTGGAGCAAGCCAAAGACAACAGGACCAAGCCCACGACAACTGGAGCAAGGCCAAGACAACTAGAGCAATGCCAAGACAACAGGAACAAGGCCAAGACAGCTAGAGCAAGCCCAAGACAACTGGAGCAAGTCCAAGAAACCTGGAGCAAGCCCAAGACAACTGGAAAAAGCCCAATACATCTAGAACAAGCCCAAAAAAATTGCAGCAAGGCCAAAACAACTGGAGCAAGCCCAAGACACCTGGAGAAAGCCCAAAAGAACTGAAAGAAGGCCAAGACAGCTGATGCGAGGCCAAGACAGCTGGAGTAAGCCCAAGACATCTGGAGCAAGCCTAAGAAATCTGGAGCAAGTCCAAGACAACTGGAGCAAGTCCAAGACAAATGGAGCAAGCCCAAGACAACTAGAGCAAGCCTAATACAACGGCAGTAAGCCAAGACAAATGGAGGAAGGCCAAGAAACCTGGAGCATGCCCAAGACAACAGGAGAAAGGCCTAGACAACTGGAGCAAGCCCAGGACAACTGGAGCAAGCCCAAGACAACTGAGCAGGCCAAAGACACCTGGAGCAAGGCCAATACAACTGATGCAAGCCCAAGAAAAGTGGAGCAAGGCCAAGACAACTGGAGCAAGACCAAGATCATTGGAGCATTGCCAAGACAGCCGAAACAAGCCCAAGACAACTCGAGCAATACCAAGACACCTGGAGCAAGTCCAAGACAACTGGAGCAAGCCCAAGATAACTGGAGCAAGGCCAAGACAACAAGAGCTAGGCAAATAAAACTGGAGCAAGTCCAAGAAAACTGGAGCAGGCCCAAGACATTTGGAGTAGGCCAAAGACAACTGGAGCAAGGCCAAGACAACTGGAGCAAGGCCAAGACAACTGGAGCAAGCCCAAGACAACTGGAGCAAGCCCAAAGACAACTGGAGCAGGGCAAAGACAACTGGAGCAAGGCCAAGACAACTGGAGCAAGGCCAAGACAACTGGAGCAAGCCCAAGACAACTGGAGCAAGCCCAAAGACAACTGGAGCAGGGCAAAGACAACTGGAGCAAGGCCAAAACAACTCGAGCAAGGCCAAGACAATTCGAGAAAGGCCAAGATAACCGGAGCAAGCCCAAGACAGCTGAAGCAAGCCAAAGAAATCTAGAGCAAGTCTAAGACAACTGGAGCAAGGCCACGGCCATTGGAGCAAGCCCAAGACAACTAGAGCAAGGCCAAGACAACTGGAGCAAAGCCAAAACAACTAGAGCAAGCCCAAGACAACTAAAGCAACCCAAGATAACCGGAGCAAGCTCGAGATAACTGTAGTAAACCCGAGCCAACTAGAGCAAGCCCTAGACAAAAGGAGCAAGTCCAAGACAACTAGAGCAAGCCCAAGACAAATGAAGCAGGCCCAAGACAACTGGAGCAAGGCCAACACAACTTGAGCAAGCCTAAGAAATCAGGATCATGGCCAAGACAACTGGAGCAAGCCCACGACAACTGGAGCAAGCCCAAAACAACTGGAGCAAGGCCAAGACAACTGGAGCAAGGCCAAGACAATTGGAACAAGCCCAAGACACTTGGAGCAAGCCCAAGACAACTGGGGAAAGTGCAAGACAAGGCCACGACAACTAGAGCAATCCAAAGACAGCTGGAGGAAGACCAAGACTACGGGAGCAAGCCCAAGGCAACTGGAGCAAGCCTAAGACAAATGAAGCAAGGCCAAGACAACTGGAGCAAGCCCAAGACAACCGGAGCAAGCCCAAGTCAACTAGAGCAAGCTTGAGATAACTGAAGGAAACCCAAGGTAACAAGAGCAGGCCCAAGACAGCTGGAGCAAGACCAATACATGTCGAGCAAGGCCAAGACAACTGGAGCAAGACCAAGACAACTGGAGCAAGTCCAAGACGGCTGGAGCAATTCCAAGACAACTAGAGCAAGTCCAAGACAATGGGAGCAAGCCGAAGAAAACCGGAGCAAGCCCAAGGCACCTGGAGCAAGCCCAAGACATCTGGAGCAAGCCAAAGACAACTAGAGCAAGGCCAAGACAGCTGGAGCAAGCCCAAGACAGCTCGAGCAAGCCCAAGACAGCTGGAGCAAGCCGAAGACAACTGGAGCAGGCCCAAGAAAACTAGAGCAAGCCCAAGAAAACTAGAGAGGGGCCAAGACAACTGGAGCAAGGCAAAGACAACAAGAGCAAGGCAAAGACAACTAGAGCAAGTCCAAGACAACTCGAGCAAGGCCAAGACTACTGGAGCAATCCCAAGACAACTGGAGCAAGCCGAAGACAACTAGAGCAAGCACAAGACAACTAGAGAAAACCCAAGACAACTGGAGTTAGCCCAAGAGAACTGGAGCAAGGCCAATACAATGAGAGCAAGTCCAAGATGACTGAAGCGAGCCCAAGATTCCTGGAGCAAGCCCAAGACAACTGGGGCAAGCCCAAGACACTTGGAGCAAGGCCAATACAACTGGAGCAAGCCCAAGACAGCTTGAGCAAGCCCCAGAAAACTGGAGCAAGCCCAGGACAATTGGAGAAGGCCCAAGTCAACTGTAGCAAGCCCAAGACAACTGGAGAGAGACCAAGACAACAAGAGCAAGGCCAAGAGAATAGGTGCAAGGCCAAGACAACTGGAGCAAGCCAAAGACAACTGGAGCAAGGCCAAGACAACTAGAGCAAGCCCACGACAACTGGAGCAAGCCCAAGACAACTGGAGCACTCCCCAATTCAATTGGAGCAAGGCCAAGAAAACTGGAGCAAGCCTCAATCAACTAGAGCAAGACCAGGACAACTGGATAAGGCCCTAGACAACTGGTGCAAGCCCGAGACAAAGCTTAGCAAGCCCATGACAACTAGAGCAAACCCAAGACAACTGGAGCAAGGCCAAGACAACTAGAGCAAGACCAAGAAAACTGGAGCAAGCCCAAGACAACTGGAGCAGGCCCAAAGCCAACTGGAACAAGGCCAAGACAACTGGAGCAAGGCCAAAACAACAGGAGCAAGGCCAAGACAACTGGAGCAAGGCCAAGATAACTGGAGCAAGCCCAAGACAACTGAAGCAAGCCCAAGAAATCTGGAGCAAGTCTCAGACAACTGGAGCAAGGCCAAGACCATTGGAGCAAGCCCAAGACAACTGGAGCAAGGACAAGACAACTGCAACATGCCAAGGTAAATGGAGCAAGACCAAGAAAACTGGAGCAAGGCCAAGACAAATGGAGCAAAGCCAAAACAACTAGAGCAAGGCCAAGACAACTGGAGCAACCCAAGACAACTCGAGCAAGCTCGAGACAAGTGTAGTAAACCCGAGTCAACTGGAGCAAGCCCAAGACAAAAGGAGCAAGTCCAATACAGTTGGAGCAAGCCCAAGACAACTGGAGCAGGTCCAAGACAACTGGAGCAAGGCCAACACAACTGGAGCAAGCCTACGAAATCAGGAGCAAGGCCAAGACAACTGGAGCAAGCCCACGACAACTGGAGCAAGCCCAAAACAACTGGAGCAAGACCAAGACAACTGGAGTAAGGCCAAGACAACTGGAGCAAGCCCGAGACAATTAGAGCAAGCCCAAGACAACTAGCAAAAGTCTGAGACAATGCCACGACAACTAGAGTAAGCCAAAGACAACAAGAGGAAGACCAAGACAACGGGAACAAGTCCAAGGCAACTGGAGCAAGCCAAAGACAACTGGAGCAAGGCCAAGACAACTTGAACAAGCCCAAGACAACCGGAGCAAGCCCAAGTTAAGTAGAGCAAGCTCAAGACAACCGGAGGAAGCCCAAGGCAACTGGAGCAAGCCCAAGACAACTGGAGCAAGGCTAATACATGTGGAGGAAGGCCAAGACAACTGGAGCAAAACCACGACAACTAGAGCAAGGCCAAGACTACTAGAGCAAGTCCAAGACAACTGGAGCAAGTCCAAGACAATGGGAGCAAGCCCAAAAAAACTGGAGCAAGCCTGAGACACCTGGAGCAAGCCCAAGACAACTGGAGCAAGCCAAGGACAACTGGAGCAAGGCCAAGACAGCTAGAGCAAGCCCAAGACAGCTCGAGCAAGCCCAAGACAGCTGGAGCAAGCCCAAGACAACTAGAGCAGGCCTAAGAAAACTGGAGCAAGCCCAAGACAACTGGAGAGAGGCCAAGACAACTGAAGCAAGGCCAAGACAACAAGAGCAAGGCAAAGAGAACTCGAACAAGCCCAATACAACTCGATCAAGGCCAAGACAATTGGAGCATGCCCAAGAAAACTGGAGCAAGCCAAGACAACTGGAGCAAGCAAAGACAACTGGAGAAAACCCAAGACAACTGGAGTTAGCCCAACACAGCTAGAGCAAGGCCAAGACATTGGAAGCAAGTCCAAGAAAACTGGAGCAAGCCCAAGACACTTGGAGCAAGCCTAAGACAACTGGGGCAACCCCAAGACACATTGAGCAAGGCCAAGACATCTGGAGCATGCCCAAGACAACTCGAGCAAGCCCAAGACAACTGGAGCAAGCCCAAGACAACTGGAGAAGGCCCAAGACAACTGTAGCAAGCCCTAGACAACTAGAGAGAGTCGAAGACAATAGGAGTAAGGCCATGAGAACAGGAGCAAGGCCAAGACAACTGGAGCAAGCCCAAGACAACTGGAGCAAGGCCAAGAGAACTGCAGCAAGCCCACGACAACTGGAGCAAGCGCAAGATAACTGGAGCAATCCCAATACAATTGGAGCAAGGCGAAGAAAACTGGAGCAAGCCTAAGACAACTGTAGCAAGACCAGGACAACTGGAGCAGGCCGAAGACAATTGGTGCAAGCTCGAGACAACTGGAGCAAGCCAAAGACAACTGGAGCAAGGCCAAGACAACTGGAGCAAGCCAAGGACAACTGGAGCTTGTCCAAGACAACTAAAGCAAGTCGAAGACAAATGGAGCAAGGCCACGACAACTCAAGCAAGCCAAAGACAACTGGAGCAAGGCCAAGACAACTAGAGAAAGCCGAAGACAACAAAAGCAGGCCTAAGACAAATGGAGCAAGGCCAAGACAACTGGAGAAAGCCCAAGACAACTGGAGCAAGCCCACGACAATTGGAGCAAGCCCAAGACAACTGGAGCAAGTCGAAGACAACCGGAGCAAGGCCAAGAGAACTGGAGCAAGCCCAACACACCTGGAGAAACCCAAAACAACTAAAGCAAGGTCAAGACATCTGGACCAACGCCAAGACAACTGGAGCAAGTCCAAGACAACTGGAGCAAGCCCAAAACCACTAGAGCAAGTCCTCGACCCCTAGAGCAAGGCTAAGACAGCTAGAGCAAGCCAACAACATCTCGAGCAGCCAAAGATAACTGGAATAAGGCCAAGACAACTGGGGCAAGCCAAAGACAACTAGAGCAAGGCCAAGACAAGTGGAGCAAGGCCAAGTCAACTGCTGCAAGCCCTAGACAACTGGAGCAACCCCAAGACAAGTGGACCAAGCCAAATGCAACTGGAGCAAGCCAAAGATAACTGGAGCAAGGCCAAGACAACTGGAGCAAGCCCAGGACAATTGAAAGCAAGCTTGATACAAGTGGAGCAAGGCCAAGACAAGTGGAGCAAGCCCACGACAACTCAAGCAAGCCCAAGACATAAGGAGCAAGCCCATGACAACTAGAGCAAGCCCAAGACAGGTGGACAAGGCCCAAGACAACTAGAGTAAGGCCGAGAGAACTGGAGCAAGGCCAAGACAAGTGGAGCAAGCCCAAGACAACAGGATGAAGCCCAAGACAACTGAAGCAAGCCCAATAAAACTGTTGCAAGGCCAAGACAACTGGAGCAAGCCCAAGACACCTGGAGCAAGCCCGAAACAACTAGAGCAAACCCAATACAATTGGAGCAAGGCCAAGACAACTGGAGCAAGCCCAATACAACTGGAGCAAGCCCAAGACAACTGGAGCAATTCCAAAACAACTGGAGTAAGGACAAAACAACTAGAGCAAGTCCAAGACAGCTGAAGTAAGCCCAAGACAACTCCAGCAAGGCCAAGACCACTTGAGCAAGGCCGAGAAAACTGGCGCAAGCCTTAGACAACTAGACCAAGCCCAACACAACTGGAGCAGGCCCAAGACAACTAGATAAATGCCAAAAAAACTGGAGCAAGCCCAATACAACTGGGGCAAACCCAAGAGAACTGGAGCAAGCCCGTGACAACTGGAGTAAGTCCAAGTCAACTGTAGCAACCCCAAGACAAAAGGAGCAAGTCCAAGACAATTGGAGCAAGCCCAAGACAACTGGAGCAGGTCCAAGACAACTGGAGCAAGGCCAAGACAGCTGGAGCAAGCCTAAAAAGCTAAAGCAAGGCCAAGACAACTGGAGAAAACCCAATACAACTGGAGCAAAACCACGACAACTAGAGCAAGTCCAAGACAACTAGAGCAAGTCTAAGAAAACTGAGGCAAGCCCACGACAACTGGAGCAAGCCCAAAACAACAAGAGCAAGGCCAATACAACTATAGCAAGCCCATGACAACTAGAGCAAGCCCAAGACAGCTGGATCAATGCCAAGACAACTGAAGCAAGCCCAATACAACGGGATTAAGGCCAAGATAACTTGAGCAAGCCACAGACAAGTGGAGCAAGTCCAAGAAAACTGGAGCAAGCCCAAGAAAACTGGAGCAAGCCCAAGAGTGCTGCATCAAGGCCAAGAGAACTGGAGCAACGTCAAATAACTACAACAATGCTCCAGTTGTCTTGAGCTTGCTCCAGTTGTCTTGGATTTGCTCCAGTTGTCTTGTCATTACTCCACTTGTCTTTCCCTTGCTCCAGATGCTTTGGGCTTCTTCTAGGTGTCTTGGGCTTGCTCCAGTTGTCTAGGCCTTGCTCTAGTTTTCTTGGCCTTGCTCCAGTTTTCTTGGGCTTGCTCGAGTTGTCTAGGGCTTGCTGAAGTTGTCTTGGCCTTGCTCCAATTGTCTTTTGCTTGCTCCAGTTGTCTTAGGCTTGCCCCAGTTGTCTTGGGCTTGCTCCAGTTGTCTTGGACTTGCTCCAGTTGTCTTGGCCTTGCTCCAGTTGTCTTAGGCTTGCTCCATCTATCCTGGCTTTGCTCCGGTTTTCTTGGCCTTGCTTTTGTTTTCTTGGCCTTGCTCCAGTTGTCTTGGCCTTGCTCCAGTTGTCTTGGGCCTGATCCAGTTGTCTTTGGCTTGCTCCAGTTATCTTGGCCTTGCTCCGGTTGTCTTGGCCTTGCTCCAGTTGTCTTGGGCCTGCTCAAGTTGTCTTGGGCTTGCTCTAGTTGTCTTGGACTTGCTCGAGTTTTCTTGGCCTTTCTCCAGTTGTCTTGGGCTTGCTCCAGTTTAATTGGGCTTGTTCTGTTGAAAAATTGCCCCTCCGCATGCCCAAGTGCGGCGCCGGGAGGCATCGACGAGCCGCCAGAATGTGAAAACTCCGCTCCGGCGGATCTGGCGACTCAAAAATTGCTCGGATCCTAAAATGGGGGATTGCCCCGTAAATTTGACGAGTCGCTAAATCCGGTGGAAGTTGTTTCACCGGAATCGGACAAGTATCGAGGGAGATATGGCCTTCCAAAGTTGGGGTGTGCGAAGCGGCTCTGGGAGCCGGCTGCGACTCGAAATCCGGTCGATAATCGACCGGATCGAGTAACAAAGTTACCATGTGGAGAAAATGCCCCGATAGGCCTGCCGAGGCGTCCGGTGGATGATCCGCCTGATCAGGTGGATCATCCACCGGATCCAGTAGTGCAGGTTGTTACGGAGGGACTTAGCCAAAATCCTGGCTCGACGTCCGAAACTCAGTAGTACGTTTTGTTAATCGGGGACTTAGTCAATATTCTGACTGCAGGTCCGCGGACAGGTTTCGAACCTCGTCACACCCCATCACCAAACTCGACCCAAACGTGGGTAGGGTGCGTGGAAACAGTGCAGAGGACCCCTACACTACGTGCAAGTGGACCTGCGCCTTGGGAAAGGCGCTTCGCACGTGAAGGAAGGCGCCACGGCGTGTGCGCGCCATGGAAGCGTTAGGCGTTTCTCTGGTGGGTGAGACCTGCGCTTTGGCAAGCATAACTTGGGCTACGCTTGGCCGAATTGCGCGCGCTTTGGTGCGTTGGAAAGCTCATGACTAGCCCTAAAAATGTTGTGATCATGTCTATGTTCAAAGTATAACGCAAAACGACGTTATTCCCTTCGCAAACTGACTGTCTCTAAGTTCCTGCTCACATAGCGTGAGGCGACCAGAAAGCTCACGCTCAGTCTCAGATTCGCCCAAAACAGTAGACGTGATCCACTAGAGGCTATCAGACCCTCGTCGGGACCGCATCCACGCGGCTCTCTTCCTGACATGTTCCAGCTGTCTTGGCATTGCTCCAGTTTTCTAAGGCCTGCTCTAGTTATCTTGGGCTTGCCCTTGTTGTCTTTGGCTTGCTCCAGTTTTCTTGTGGTTTCTCTAGTTTTCTTGGCCTTGCTCTAGTTGTCTTGGGCTTGCTCCAACTGTATTGGCATTGCTCCAGTTGTCTTTGTAATACTCTTGTTGTCTTAGACTTGCTCGAGCTGTCTTGGACTTGTTTGAGTTGTCTTGGACTTGCCTCACTTGTCTTGGGCTTGCGCCTGTTGTCTAGGCCTTCCTCCAGTTATCTTGGCCTTGCTCTAGTTGTTTTGGGCTTGCTCCAGTTGTCTTGGGCCTTCTCCAGTTGTCTTGGCCTTGCTCCACTTGTCTTGGGCTTGCTCCACCTATCTTGGCCTTGCTCCAGTTGCCTTGGCCTTGCTCCAGTTGTCTTGGCCTTGCTCCAGTTGTCTTGGCCTTGCTCTAGATGTCTTGGGCTTGCTCAGTTTTCTTGGGCTTGCTCCAGTTATCTTGGCCTTGCTCCAGTTGTCCTGGCCTTCCTCCAACTGTCTTGGGCCTGCTCCTTTGTTTTGGGCTTGCCCCTATTGTCTTGGGCNCTTGCTCCAGTTGTCTTGGCCTTGCTCCAGTTGTCTTGGCCTTGCTCCAGTTGTCTTGGCCTTGCTCTAGATGTCTTGGGCTTGCTCAGTTTTCTTGGGCTTGCTCCAGTTATCTTGGCCTTGCTCCAGTTGTCCTGGCCTTCCTCCAACTGTCTTGGGCCTGCTCCTTTGTTTTGGGCTTGCCCCTATTGTCTTGGGCTTGCTCCAGTTGTCTTGGGCTTGCTCCACTTGTCTTGGCCTTGCTCCAGTTGTCTTAGGCATGCTCCAATTGTCTTGGGCTTGCCCCTGTTGTCTTGGGCTTGCTCCAGTTGTCTTGGGCTTTCTCCAGTTGTCATGGCCTTGCTCCAGTTGTCTTGGGCCTGCTCCAACTGTCTTGGCATTGCTCCAGTTGTTTTGGCCTTGCTCCAGTTGTCTTGACGTGCTCCAGCTGTCTTGGACTTGCTCGAGTTGTCTTGGGCTTGCTCCACTTGTCTTGGGCTTGGTCCAGTTGTCTTGGCCTTCTTCCAGTTATCTTGGCCTTGCTCCAGCCGTTTTTAGCTTGCTCCAGTTGTCTTATGTTTGATCCAGCTGTCTTGGCCTAATTCCAATTTTCTTCGGCCCGCTCCAGCTCTCTTGGGCTTGCTCCATTTGCCTTGGGCTTGCTCCAGTTGGCTTGGCCTTGTTCCAGTTGTCTTCAGCTTGCTCCAGTTGTCTTGGCCTTTCTCCAATTGTCTTTGAATTGCTCCATCTGTCTTGGCCTTGCTCCGATTGTCTTGGCCTTGCTACAGTTGTCTTGGCCTTTGCTCCAGTTGTCTTGGCCTTACTCCAGTTGTCTTGGGTCTGCTCTAATTGTTTTGGGTTTGCTCAAGTTGTCTTGGCCTTGCTCTAGTTGTCTTGACCTTTGCTCCGGTTGTCTTGGGCCTGCTCCTCTTGTCTTGGGCTCGCTCCTGTTGCCTTGGGCTTGCTCCAGTTGTCTCGGCCTTGCTCCAGTTGTCTTGGGCTTGCTCCAGCTGTCTTGGCATTGCGCCAGTTGTCTTGACCTTTGCTCCGGTTGTCTTGGGCCTGCTCCTCTTGTCTTGGGCTTGCTCCAGTTGTCTTGGGCTTGCTCCAGTTCTCTTGGCCTTGCTCGTGTTGTCTTGGCCTTGCTCCAAGTGTCTTGGGTTTGCACCAGATGTCTTGGGCTTGCTCCAGTTGTCTTGGCCTTGCTCCAGTTGTTTTGGACTTGCTCCAGTTGCTTGGGCTTGCTCCACTTGTCTTGGGCTTGCTCCAGTTGTCTTGGCCTTGCTCCAGTTGTCTTGGCCTTGCTCCTGTTGTTTTGATTTTTCTCCAGGTGTCTTGGGCTTGGTCCAGTTATCTTCGCCTTGCTCCGGATTTCTTGGGCTTGCTCCAGTTCACTTGGGCTTTCTCCAGTTGTCTTGGGCTTTATCCAGTTGTCTTGGCCTTGCTCCACTTTTCCTAGGCTTGGTCCAATTGTCTTGGGCTTGCCCCAGTTGCGTTGGGCTTTCTCTTGTTGTCTTGGGCTTGCTCCAGTTGCCTTGGCCTTGCTCCAGTTGTCCTAGGCTTGCTCCAGCTGTCTTGGCCTTGCTCTAGTTGTCTTGGCTTTGCTTTAGTTGTCTTGCCCTTGCTCCAGTTGTCTTGGCGTTGCTCCAGATGTCTTGGGCCTGCTCCAGTTGTCTTGGGCTTGCTCCAGTTGTCTTCGCCTTGCTCCAGTTGTCTTGGCCTTGCTCCAGTTGTCTTGGGCCTGCTCCAGTTGTATTTGCCTTGCTCCAGTTGTCTTGGCCTTGCTTCAGTAATCGTGGCCTTGCTCCGGTTGTTTTGGGCTTGCTCCACGTGTATTGGACTTGCTCCAGTTGTATTGGCCTTGCTCCAGTTTTCTTCGGCTGGCCCCATTTGTATTGGGCTTGCTCCAGTTGTCTTAGGCTTGCTCCAGTTGTCTTGGCCTTGCTCCAGCTGTCTTAGGCTTGCTCTAGCTGTCTTGGGCTTGCCTCAACTGTCCAGGGCTTGCTCTAGTTATCTTGGGCTTGCTCCAGTTGTCTTGGCCTTTCTCCAGTTGTCTTGGGATTGCTCTAGCTGTCCTGGGCTTGGTCAATTCATGTTGGCCTTGCTTTAGTTGTCTTGGCCTTGCTCCACTTGTCTTGGCCTTGCTCCAGTTTTCTTGGGCCTGCTCTTGTTGTCTTGGGCTTGCTCCTGTTGTCTTGGCCTTGCTCCAGTTGTCTTGGCCTTCCTCTGGTGGTATTGGGCCTGCTTCAGTTGTCTTGGACTTGCTCCAGTTGTCTTGGGCTCGCTCCACCTGTCTTGGGCTTGATCAAGTTGTCTTGGCCTTGCTCCAGTTGTCTTAGGCTTATTCCAGTTGTCTTGGGCTTGCCCCAGTTGTCTTGGGCTTGCTGCACTTGTATTGGGCTTGCTCTAGTTGTCTTGGCCGTGCTCTAGTTGTCTTGGGCTTGCTCCAGCTGTCTTGGCATTGCTCTAGTTTTCTTGGCCTTGCTGGTTGCGGAGTGGTGTGAACCGGTTGCGGACTGGTGCCAATTGGTTGTGGAGTGAAGAAAACTGGTTGCGGAGTGGTGCGAACTGGTTGTGGAGTGGTGTGAACTGGTTGTGGAGTGGTGCGAACTGGTTGCAAAGTGGTGCGGACTGGTTGTGGAGTGGTGTGAACTGGTTGTGGAGTGGTGTGAACTGGTTGTGGAGTGGTGCGAACTGGTTGCGAAGTGGTGCAAACTGGTTTTGGAGTGGTGCGAATTGGTTGTGGAGTGGTGCGAACTGGTTGCGGAGTGGTGCGAACCGGTTGCGGAGTGGTGCGGACTGATTATTGAGTGGCGCGAACAGGTTGCAAAGTGGTGTGAACTGGTTTCGGAGTGGTGCGAACTGGTTGCGGAGTGGTGCAAACTTGTTGCGGAGTGTTGCGAACTGGTTGCAGAGTGGTGCGAACTGGTTGCGGAGTGGTACGAACTGGTTGCGGAGTGGTGCGAACTAGTTGCGGAGTGGTGCAAACTGGTTGCGGAATGGTGCGAATTGGTAGTGGAGTGGTGCGAACTGGTTGCGGAGTGGTCCGAACTGGTTGCGGAGTGGTGCGAACTGGCTGCGGAGTGGTGCGAACGGGTTGCGAGTGGTGCCAACTGGTTGCAAAGTGGTGCGAACTGGTTGCGGAGTTGTGCGAACTGGTTGCGGAGTGGTGCGAACCGGTTGCGGAGTGGTGCGACTTGGTTGCGGAGTGGTGTGAACTAGTTGCGGAGTGGTGCAAACTGGTTGCGGAATGGTGCGAATTGGTAGTGGAGTGGTGCGAACTGGTTGCGGAGTGGTCCGAACTGGTTGCGGAGTGGTGCGAACTGGCTGCGGAGTGGTGCGAACGGGTTGCGAGTGGTGCCAACTGGTTGCAAAGTGGTGCGAACTGGTTGCGGAGTTGTGCGAACTGGTTGCGGAGTGGTGCGAACCGGTTGCGGAGTGGTGCGACTTGGTTGCGGAGTGGTGTGAACTAGTTGCGGAGTGGTGCAAACTGGTTGCGGAATGGTGCGAATTGGTAGTGGAGTGGTGCGAACTGGTTGCGGAGTGGTCCGAACTGGTTGCGGAGTGGTGCGAACTGGCTGCGGAGTGGTGCGAACGGGTTGCGAGTGGTGCCAACTGGTTGCAAAGTGGTGCGAACTGGTTGCGGAGTTGTGCGAACTGGTTGCGGAGTGGTGCGAACCGGTTGCGGAGTGGTGCGACTTGGTTGCGGAGTGGTGTGAACTAGTTGCGGAGTGGTGCAAACTGGTTGCGGAATGGTGCGAATTGGTAGTGGAGTGGTGCGAACTGGTTGCGGAGTGGTCCGAACTGGTTGCGGAGTGGTGCGAACTGGCTGCGGAGTGGTGCGAACGGGTTGCGAGTGGTGCCAACTGGTTGCAAAGTGGTGCGAACTGGTTGCGGAGTTGTGCGAACTGGTTGCGGAGTGGTGCGAACCGGTTGCGGAGTGGTGCGACTTGGTTGCGGAGTGGTGTGAACTAGTTGCGGAGTGGTGCAAACTGGTTGCGGAATGGTGCGAATTGGTAGTGGAGTGGTGCGAACTGGTTGCGGAGTGGTCCGAACTGGTTGCGGAGTGGTGCGAACTGGCTGCGGAGTGGTGCGAACGGGTTGCGAGTGGTGCCAACTGGTTGCAAAGTGGTGCGAACTGGTTGCGGAGTTGTGCGAACTGGTTGCGGAGTGGTGCGAACCGGTTGCGGAGTGGTGCGACTTGGTTGCGGAGTGGTGTGAACTAGTTGCGGAGTGGTGCAAACTGGTTGCGGAATGGTGCGAATTGGTAGTGGAGTGGTGCGAACTGGTTGCGGAGTGGTCCGAACTGGTTGCGGAGTGGTGCGAACTGGCTGCGGAGTGGTGCGAACGGGTTGCGAGTGGTGCCAACTGGTTGCAAAGTGGTGCGAACTGGTTGCGGAGTTGTGCGAACTGGTTGCGGAGTGGTGCGAACCGGTTGCGGAGTGGTGCGACTTGGTTGCGGAGTGGTGTGAACTAGTTGCGGAGTGGTGCAAACTGGTTGCGGAATGGTGCGAATTGGTAGTGGAGTGGTGCGAACTGGTTGCGGAGTGGTCCGAACTGGTTGCGGAGTGGTGCGAACTGGCTGCGGAGTGGTGCGAACGGGTTGCGAGTGGTGCCAACTGGTTGCAAAGTGGTGCGAACTGGTTGCGGAGTTGTGCGAACTGGTTGCGGAGTGGTGCGAACCGGTTGCGGAGTGGTGCGACTTGGTTGCGGAGTGGTGTGAACTAGTTGCGGAGTGGTGCAAACTGGTTGCGGAATGGTGCGAATTGGTAGTGGAGTGGTGCGAACTGGTTGCGGAGTGGTCCGAACTGGTTGCGGAGTGGTGCGAACTGGCTGCGGAGTGGTGCGAACGGGTTGCGAGTGGTGCCAACTGGTTGCAAAGTGGTGCGAACTGGTTGCGGAGTTGTGCGAACTGGTTGCGGAGTGGTGCGAACCGGTTGCGGAGTGGTGCGACTTGGTTGCGGAGTGGTGTGAACTAGTTGCGGAGTGGTGCAAACTGGTTGCGGAATGGTGCGAATTGGTAGTGGAGTGGTGCGAACTGGTTGCGGAGTGGTCCGAACTGGTTGCGGAGTGGTGCGAACTGGCTGCGGAGTGGTGCGAACGGGTTGCGAGTGGTGCCAACTGGTTGCAAAGTGGTGCGAACTGGTTGCGGAGTTGTGCGAACTGGTTGCGGAGTGGTGCGAACCGGTTGCGGAGTGGTGCGACTTGGTTGCGGAGTGGTGTGAACTAGTTGCGGAGTGGTGCAAACTGGTTGCGGAATGGTGCGAATTGGTAGTGGAGTGGTGCGAACTGGTTGCGGAGTGGTCCGAACTGGTTGCGGAGTGGTGCGAACTGGCTGCGGAGTGGTGCGAACGGGTTGCGAGTGGTGCCAACTGGTTGCAAAGTGGTGCGAACTGGTTGCGGAGTTGTGCGAACTGGTTGCGGAGTGGTGCGAACCGGTTGCGGAGTGGTGCGACTTGGTTGCGGAGTGGTGTGAACTAGTTGCGGAGTGGTGCAAACTGGTTGCGGAATGGTGCGAATTGGTAGTGGAGTGGTGCGAACTGGTTGCGGAGTGGTCCGAACTGGTTGCGGAGTGGTGCGAACTGGCTGCGGAGTGGTGCGAACGGGTTGCGAGTGGTGCCAACTGGTTGCAAAGTGGTGCGAACTGGTTGCGGAGTTGTGCGAACTGGTTGCGGAGTGGTGCGAACCGGTTGCGGAGTGGTGCGACTTGGTTGCGGAGTGGTGTGAACTAGTTGCGGAGTGGTGCAAACTGGTTGCGGAATGGTGCGAATTGGTAGTGGAGTGGTGCGAACTGGTTGCGGAGTGGTCCGAACTGGTTGCGGAGTGGTGCGAACTGGCTGCGGAGTGGTGCGAACGGGTTGCGAGTGGTGCCAACTGGTTGCAAAGTGGTGCGAACTGGTTGCGGAGTTGTGCGAACTGGTTGCGGAGTGGTGCGAACCGGTTGCGGAGTGGTGCGACTTGGTTGCGGAGTGGTGTGAACTAGTTGCGGAGTGGTGCAAACTGGTTGCGGAATGGTGCGAATTGGTAGTGGAGTGGTGCGAACTGGTTGCGGAGTGGTCCGAACTGGTTGCGGAGTGGTGCGAACTGGCTGCGGAGTGGTGCGAACGGGTTGCGAGTGGTGCCAACTGGTTGCAAAGTGGTGCGAACTGGTTGCGGAGTTGTGCGAACTGGTTGCGGAGTGGTGCGAACCGGTTGCGGAGTGGTGCGACTTGGTTGCGGAGTGGTGTGAACTAGTTGCGGAGTGGTGCAAACTGGTTGCGGAATGGTGCGAATTGGTAGTGGAGTGGTGCGAACTGGTTGCGGAGTGGTCCGAACTGGTTGCGGAGTGGTGCGAACTGGCTGCGGAGTGGTGCGAACGGGTTGCGAGTGGTGCCAACTGGTTGCAAAGTGGTGCGAACTGGTTGCGGAGTTGTGCGAACTGGTTGCGGAGTGGTGCGAACCGGTTGCGGAGTGGTGCGACTTGGTTGCGGAGTGGTGTGAACTAGTTGCGGAGTGGTGCAAACTGGTTGCGGAATGGTGCGAATTGGTAGTGGAGTGGTGCGAACTGGTTGCGGAGTGGTGCGAAGTGGTTGCGGAGTGGTGCAAACTGGTTGCGGAATGGTGCGAATTGGTAGTGGTGTGGTGCGAACTGGTTGCCGAGTGGTGCGAACTGGTTGCAGAGTGGTGCGAACTGGTTGTGGAGTGGTGCAAACTGGTTGCGGAGTTGTGTGAACTGGTTGCGGAGTGGTGCGAACAAGTTGCAGAGCGGTGCGAACTGGTTGCGGAGTGGTACGAACTGGTTGCGGAGTGGTGCGAACTAGTTGCGGAGTGGTGCAAACTGGTCGTGGAGTGGTGCAGCTGGAAGATGGATTGGAAGTGTCAGAATTAAGCGAAGATGACCACAACAAGGCCGTGGTACCTCACTGCGGTGTTGTTATAAATACTCTCAATAAAGGTTCAGCTTCGGGAAGAACTTCCTTTGTGATAGCTCCAAAGAAGCCGTCAACGGTCACTGACCGACCAACGGCCACTCACCGACCAACGGCCACTCGACGGATTAATCCCCTAGTAAAATGACACATGTCACCCGCGTCCGGCTAGGGGAAAGAAGTCATTGTCTTGCTTATTTCTTTTAATCTGCCTTTTATACCGAGGCTGTTCATTCCCTGGAGTTAACCAGAACAGTTCTACTCACCCTGTTCCCCCTTGGTGCCGCAGCTTTGCCGTCGTGCTCTCTCTTTGCTCGCCTCTTGCTACCTTCGCCTTCGCCAACCACTCTCAGCTCACCACTCTTTGCTTCGTCATCCTTCGCTCATCATTCCCCCTCCGTTACCTGTCTTTTCATTGCAATTCTCTCTCTGACTTGTCTACCTTGCAAACTCTGACGTCTTGCCTCCCTTGAAGCTTTGCGACTAACTCCTCGAAACTGCTCGCATCTCTCTGCTTACGTCACTTCTGTGACCCGCCCGCGTGTTGTAGTTGCTTCTACCTGTTTCTACTTCTGCTGTCTCTGCTCATCACATTCTTTTGACATGGTATCAGAGCATCAGGCGATATCACCTGGTGCCCCATGACCGAGTCATCACTCTGCCTCCACTTCGAATATCTGCATTCCTTCGCTGCCGCCGCCGCCTCTTCCCGCCTCTCCGCTTCGCCAGGAGCTGGCATCAGCAGCACTGCTCAAAGTGTTCCTCGCGCTAAAGAAATGCCTCATCATCCTAAGAGAGCCCTGTGCCCATTCCGCGCCCATGGCTAAAAATTGGTGACTTGCCGTCCATAACAGCTGTCAGCGACTCTCGAGCCACAGCCTATCATCATCTTCCTGGAAGCTTCATGCCGCCCGCTGCCTACTGCCTCTCATCGTCTCAGCCCTTAGAAGCTCCTCCTCCTCTCTCATCTTCTTCACAGCATCATCTGCTGCATCCAACTCGTCCACTTCAGCTCTCTGCATTCATCATCTTGAGCCGCCCTCTCGCGTTGCCTCTTCTCGTTGTCAGCAAAGAGAGATCGCCTTCTGCCACCAAGATATTGGACACTACCAGTCTTCTTGCCTGTTGATCTAGGGCCAACAGGGGAACAAGCCGTCACTCTCTTGACCTACGGACCGGCATCACCGCCTACCTCACAACTTGCCCTACTGAAACCATTTCCCTCAAGCAGTCAGGATGTCGGACACCACCAATCTTCCTGCCCGTCGGTCCCGAGCCAACTGGGGAACAAGCCGTCACTCTCCTGACAACAAAAGGAACTAGGTGCCTTGCTCTGCGCTCACTGTTATCTCCTCTTGCTCCTCCATCCACCGCATCATCATCATCTTCCTCGCTGCCTCCTCCAGCTTTTCCTCATCTCAGCTTTTTCTGCCTCCTCCAAGCCGCCCTTCCTTCATCAGCTTCACTCATCATCCGCATCGCTTCGCAGCACATGTAGTTTTGCCCCTACGCCTACTTAGTCATCAGCTGCCTCCATTTTCCTCCATTTCCGCATCGTCCTTTTGTTCGGTACAAGGATCTGCCCGGTCGCATTGCCCGCTACACGACGACCTACACCCACGCCAAAACTTCTTGCACCGCACGCGGCTCGCCCGTGCGCCCACTCCGTTATCATCAACTTCCCCCTCGTCATTCATCAGCATCTGTAACCAGCACAAGGATCTGCACGAGCTAGCCGCCTGCTTTGCAGCGGCCTGCACCCACGCTGGCAGCAGATTTCTCGCGGCGCGTTGGCTCTTGCCTTCCCCTTGCCGCATCCTATTCCACTGTTTTTGCAGCGGACGTAATTCTGCCCCTGCGCCCACATCACTTGCTTCTCTGCCATTGTGTGCTTTTGTCCTCCGCTCGACACAAGGATCCGCCCGGTCGCATCGCCCATTCCGCGACGACCTCCGCCCACGCCGAATCTTCCTTAGTGCACGAGGTTTTGACCATGCACCCATTTGCTCTTGTTTCCTCCGCCATTACTTGTTTTCCATCATCCGCTTGGCATAAGAATCCACTCGTTTGCATCAGTGCATGCAACTCACCTCTACGTATTATTAGCATCTTCCATCCGCACGACACCAGCTCTGATCCTCTGGCATTGCCAGCAAATTTTGCCCTCCTCACGAATACTCATACGCACCTGCCACCTGCATCCTGCCCACTGCACAATGACTCCATCGATACACCTAGCTCTCTCCATCATCGCACCTCTCATCCCCACCTCTAGCATCCTCCATCTCAACAACCTCAGGCAACACAACTACGCAGAATGGAAAGACTTTTTTCTGACCATTATTCATTGTGCCGTCCCTCTTCACACCAAGCTAGAGGAATTCCTGCACTTTCAGCCCTATCTCAGCCGTACACAAGCCAAGTTTCCCACCACTTCCTCACTGGAACGCTACTGGAGATTATGGTTCAGCACAGAAGAGATGGCCCTTGGCCTCCTTTACCTCTCCACTGACCCTGCATTTCATGACATTCTACAAGCTCATACTCCTGGTGTGGGAACACTACAGTCGGTCCTCGACGCCATCAAGCAATGATGCAGACAAGGGCATCTACTCCCTCATCTCACCACTAACAACCCACAGCAGATCACCCTGGCGGAGATTCCCCTCTTTCCAACTTGGCCTCCACTCACTGCAATTTCACTCCCGCGGGCATTCTCAACTATTCCCTCCTAAGGGTCAGACTCATGAACCTGTATGGGTGGTCATCTTCACGGGGGGTGTCAGAATAAAGTGATGATGACCACAACAAGGCCGTGGTAGCTCAGTGCGGTGTTCTTATAAATACTCTCAATAGAGGTTCATCTTCGGAAAGAATTGCCTTGGTGATAGCTCCAAAGAAGCCGTCAACAGTCACTGACGAACACGACCACTCGACCGAGTAATCCCCTAATAAAGTGACACTTGTGACCCACGTCTGGCTAGCGGAAAGAAGCCATTGCTCATTTGTTCTTTTCTGCCTTTTATACCAAGGATGTTCATGCCCTCAAATTAACCAGAACAGTTCTACTCATCCTGTTCCCCCTTGGTTCCGCGGCTTCGCCGCTGTGCTCTCGCTCTGCTCGCCTCTTGCTACCTTCACCTTCGCCAACCACTCTCAGCTCACCACTCTTCGCTCCGTCATCCTTTGCTCATCATTCCCCCTCTGTCACCTGTCTCATCATTCCAATTCTCTTTCTGACGTCTTGCCTCCCTTCAAGCTTTGCAACAAACTCCTCGGAACTGCTCGCATCTCTCTCCTTACGTCACTTCTGTGACCCGCCCGCGTGTTGCAGTTGCTTCTACCTGTTTCTGCATCTTCTGTCTCCACTCATCACATTCTTCGTAAAGGAAGTTGGGTTGGAAGTTGGATTGGAAGTGTCGGAAACAACAGCACAAACTCACACGACACTCAGGAAATCGGGGCATATCAAGATATTACCAAGATACCCAGGAATGGGAAAATAGGAAAAGGCTCGAGTAACCAGTTCAGCCTCAACCAAGCAGTATGGATACTGGCGCCAAGCCCGTTGTCTGGTAGCGGTAAATCTGTCAGCGGTGGCCTTCTGCCGTCCAAACGATCTGGTACGAGCGGCTCAACGGAAAGACAAGCGTGCCACGTTCCTCGATCCAAGACAAACAAGCGGGACGATAACGTGCCCGCCAAGGCACTCAACAGTCAGGGGCACAAGATGAAGACTAAGACCACGGTGCGGAGCCGCGAAGCGTCTCCACCCTCAGCAGCAGCTACGACAGCAGCAATGCGGTTCAGGCTGCGTTATTCTTACAAGCCACCGTAGGAGGAACGTCTAGGCTAGACTAGTACATTATCTTTCTTGTATGCCTGCTCCATTTTGACCTAGTTATTCTATGGTTCACTCCTTCTAGTTGCCCACCTTCGGGCTGTGGCACTGGTTCCTCCGCCTCTTCCTGATTTACCTTCGATGTCTCTTGGCCCGTTCTCGGTAGCTGTGGCTGCCCCGCTGCCAGCCTGCACCACAGTGGTGTGGCCATTACTCTCTACGCTCAGATTCTATTCATCATCAGTCTCGACTTCCAAGGCCCGGGCCCTGCCGTGCCTCCACGCTGTCCGAACAAGCACATCTTCTACGCTTCAGCGCTATGGCCTTCACGCGGCCTGCGTCAACTCGTTGGTCCGGCTCGTGCCCATGTGGCATCGCCGCCATGCAAACCTCTCATCCCGCTGTTTCTGCTCTGTTCATGATTCCTCATGCAGATTTCTGATTTGTCTATACATAAGCCCAGCTTCATTTCCTTCTCTCAGTCCAAGTGCTCGTCCTTCTGGTGTTGTGGCCCCTGCTAGAGGTTCAACCTACACCCCGACGCTGCGGCTCACCTTCTGGCTCGCCCTCACCCCGGACCACACCCAGTTAAGCATCAGGAACATACGGCATTTTACTGACCTGGTATCAGAGTGTGGTGAAAGACTCTGAGCCGTTCATTCTCCTCTATTTGCCTCCTGCATCTCCTATCACTGAAAACGCTGACCTGAAGTACACATCTGCTGCCACCAGCAACAACCTCCGCAGCAACATTGGAAGCATCACTCTCCACCATCAGCATCTCTGTTGCACAAACCAAGATCACAGGCATCGTCCCTCTGTCCGTTCAGAAGCAGCAGCACTCGTCGGCAGACGCACCGCCCAAGTAGCATCAAGCAACAGTAACATCGCTATCTCCTCAGCTCCGAATCATCGCCGTTCGCTCCTTTCCTTAGCATCAACACTCGGAACACTCATCCCAACTGTTCTCCATCTACACTTAACCTGCATCAAGTCACTTCAACGCCACCTCACCTCCCTCAACGCTCCATGGCACCGCTTCCCTTCCTTGACTAAGGCATCACTGCAGGCTTCTCCAACCTAGCCTTTCCACCTTTGGCAGGCCAACACGAGCAACACTCCGAGTGTATCTGTGACTATTGATCTCTCACCGGCTTCTTTCCTGATCTACCCTCCTCCTCCAACCTCTCTACAAAGCAACTCTCACTGCGATTCCTCCTTTGCTTACCTTTTCTCTCGCTGACCGTTGACCTCTTCCTCTTCCTCACCTACCTCTCTCTCTGGCTCCGTTGTGTCCTCCTCCATACCCTGCTCACCATCACTCTCGAGGTTCTTTGTTCTCTTTCTCCCACTTGGTCAATCATCCTCATTGCTCTCAAACATACTGTAAGCCTCCGTCCATTGTGCACAACGCTTACTGCAGTTGACCAATACTGGCGGACCATCAGCCGCTTACAAACACCTCCTGACCATCAACCATCAACTCCCCGTTTCACATCTGCTTCCACTTCAGCCCAAGATCAGACATTCAGCCTCCAGGATGCAGACACTGAACTCGACAAGGACAGCATCCTCCACTGTGTTCCCTATACTCCTCACACGACAACCACCCAAGTGCATCAAGAACGGACAGCATAGTTGCCATGATCAACCAACAAAGCGCATTTGTCCCTCATATCCGCTGACCACAACTGCTTCTCGTCACAACTACCAGACTCAGTGCATTCTTCTCCAGCCCAGAATTGTCCTCAACCACTCATCCAACCCGCTTCCAAGAGTCACTCTCGCAGACGAAGGTGCTGGCTCCTCAAACGAACTTCCATGCACCAAAACTCGTTACCACAATGGTCAGCGGTTCACCTCACAACAACCTCGACACTCCCCTTCACAAGACAAATGCAACCAGCACCTTTCACCCTAACACAACTGCCTCCAATCGCCTCTGCCACCCGCAACCTCCTAGCCAGTGACTGGCCAACCTTCCTATGCTAAACAGTGCTCTGTTTTGCACTGCACTGTTGTGCGTTGCATTCGTAACATGGTCAGGGTCTTATTCAATGACCCAAAGTCAGACGACAACAATGTGGAAGCATGTGCGCAGAGCGCACAATGAAAGGTGGAAGGAACTGAAGGCACTAGAGGCGCAGCAAAACCTAGCAAACGCCACCAACCACGCATTGGAGACTGCCAGTGTGGTTGATGGGACAAACGCTACTGTGGCACGCGGGGTGGCGGGGGTCGGGGTCGCTTTCAACAAGAATTTTTTTCAGAGTTGCATCTGGAAGCACGTCGTTGACAAGCAAGAGTCGTTGCTTAGTGTGGAGTCGGCATGGCTGTGTGTTGCTTTTTTGCACTGCAACCCCTTTGCCATTCTCCCCGGTCGCATCACCGTCACGCGTCTCATCAAGAATGGTGCTGGTGCATTTAAGAAGCGTCTCGCCAAGATGTTTGTGGAGGTGCAGTCTGGGGTCTCTTTCACGTGTGATGGGTGGCAGTCGGGAGCCAACCACAAGTACCTGGGCATCACGGCACATTGGATTGCAGCATGGCAGCTGCAGAGTGTGGCACTTGGCTTCCCAACATGCACTGATGATGCTACCGCATCCAATGTGTTCGACTTGTTTGCTGCTGCGCTGAAGAAATGGGGGCTGTGGGGAAAAATGTACAGCCTCACCTTCGGCAACGACACGATCAACGATTGCCTTGTGGACAACTTTCTTGTGCAGCAGAACGATGTCTTCAAGAAGGAGGGCCACATCCACTGCATGGGACACGTCCTCAACCTTGCAGTGAAGGACCTCATCGCGGTGGACGCAGTGGAAGAGCACCTCCAGACCGCGCGCCACATCGTCAACTTCGTCACACGCTCGGTGAAGCGTGAGATGTCACTGTTGACCACGTGCAACGCTCGTGATGTGCAGTACCTGTCCCTCCACGTCAACACATCGACGCATTAGAACTCGACCCTTGACATGTGTGAGCGTGTTGTGCGCATCAAGGATATCCTTGATGAGTAGCTGCAGGCCAAAGATCCTACGCTGAAGCCGAGTGGTCAGGGTTGGGAGCTCCTCGGCCTCGTCATCACGATCTTGAAGCCCTTCAAGTGGTTCACTGTTGATATCTCTGGTTGTCAGTACCCAACCCTGTCCCTCGTCCTCCCCTTCTTCAGCCAGATCTTGCAGAAGCTGCACTATTGGCGCGTGAAGGGCGCGGGTGCCGTGAAGAAGCAGACCGAGAAGAAGGCGCCTCTGGATCCAACAGAGAAGCTGTTGGTGGTTCTGCAGGTCGCCTTTGTGAACTCATGTGCGAAGGTGAGGCACTCCTCCCCCCCCCCCCCCCCCCCCCCCCCCCCCCCCC